>JASPKZ010002364.1:0-48704 GCA_030220185.1 Diploptera punctata
TCTAACGATGAAACTCCCATGTTGGTTTTTAATAGAAAAAACTGCTTGATCATGAGGATAATAACAAAAGTGAATGTTTTGAATGTCTGGCCATTCAGCATTTTAAGTGTTGTATAATTCATTTATATGATAATGTACAGTGCGTACCAAGCGGTCCAATTTAGGCGAATTTTTGTTCACTTTAATAATTAATCCAGTGAAATGTCATACATGCAAAGTGATTCAAATTGAATTCGTATTTTTCTTTATATACTCGGCATTAAATACTGTAAATGCATGTGCTCCAAGTTTAATTTTGATGAGCGTAGGTGTAATTGGCCACTGCATTATTGAAAGAAATACACCCACTGTGTCCCTCAGGAAGTTCGAATTTTGATGCGCATTTGAATGGAGCCAATCGTGAACTCACGCTATGATGATTGTACACATTATACTCTTTGACATTTGGGAAATTATGACGAGATGTTTGATAAATTGAGGCAATTAAATGCGTCGTTACCATTTTGAGACATCACTGACTTAGTTGAGTATTTGCCATGTTTTGGAGGGAAAAAAGACGTTCATTGTAATCCCATAAATGCACATGTATTATCTCGCTCCCCTCTGTTCTGTATCTCTCTCTCTCTCTCTTCTCTCTCTCTATCTCCCCTCCCTCCTCCCCCTCTCTCTCTATTTCTCTCTATTTTCTTTTTATCCTTCTCTCTTTCTCTTTTTTCTTCTTTCACATCTTTCTCTCTGTCTCGTTCTCTCTGTCTCTTTCTTTCTCTTCTCTCCCTTTCTATCTCTGACTCTCCCTCTCTGTCTTTCCTCTCTCTTCCTCTCTCCTCTTTTCTTTCTCTCTCTCTTCTCTCTCTTTCTCTCTCTTTCTCTTTCTCTCTTATCTTTACTCTGTATATATCTTTCTCTCCCTCTCTCTTTCTCTCTGTATTTCTCTCTTTCTCCTTCTCTCTTTCTCTCTCTCTTTCTTTCTCTCTCTTTTATCCATCGTCAATGATGTACGGTATCATTCAAGAATGGTAGTGCTGAGAACAAGAAAAAAGAAGTGCGAACATTCCTTAAATGATAGTATTTTGCCCTATAGGCAATACCCTCATATTCATTACCGGTACTTGTAACTATGACATTCCATATCGTATTAAAGGTCGCTGTTTTAACCTATCTCTTTCTCTTTTATTTTATTTATTTATTTAATTTTTGTTCATTCTCCCCGTCCGTGTGGGATATTACCTGCCAGCAGAAAATGTTTAACTTTGAATTACGTGTCAGTAGAGTGGATGCAGTGTTACTCTTTATTAGACTCACGTCATACGGTATGTGGCGACAAATCTACTCTTCAGTGACACTTACTTCTTCGGCCAAATCGAGTATATAAATTGGTCTGTTAATCTATCCATGGATCTTCCTTTTTCTCTCTTCCATTTAGGATCGTATTCTGGTTGACAAAGTTTTAAATACGATTTTATTTGCAGATGACCAGGCTATTTTCAGTTCATCAGAAGATAATCTCCAGAGAGCTGCAAAGCAATTAGAAAAAGTAGGCAAGGAATATAATTTAAACATTTAATGTACGAAAACAAAATCAATGACATTTCGAGGAAAATATCATCTCAGATGCAAAATTGTCATAAATAATAATATCATCCAAGAGAAATCCTACAATTATCTTGGTTTTAATGTATCATACTGCCAAAAATAAGATATAAATATAAAAATACAGACAGTTTAAAGAATCTGTGGAACAATAAGAATAACTCTAAAGAATAAAACAACTCAAGATACTCAACTGAAATTATATAAAGTCATGACCGTTCCTACTATTATGTATGGCAGTGAAGATTGGACTTCGACTCGTATGCAGATAGGAGAAACGTAGAGGCAGGGGAGATGAGATTTTTAAGGCCAACAGCGGGACCAGAAAAGAAGTACAGAGATGAGAGACCAATTAAATAATATTTAAATTGTCAGATAAAATTGACAAAGACAAAATTGGTACGAGCATCTACTTAGAATGTCAGATGATAGACCTCCTACTAAAATGATTTTAAACTACAGACCCACAGGATACAGAAGTCAAGGAAGACTATTTGCTAGATGTAGAGACCAAATCTCTTGAAATTGAAACAGGCCAGATGTTGATGATGGTCCTAGTTGTTCCTGTAAATTCCATATTCTGTTATCCGTAATAACCTGCATGACCATAGTATTTCTCTCGATATTAGTTTATGTAAGTAAATAAATTCAGTATGATTAGTTTTTTCTCTTATTGACCAATTACATGATTTGTTTTGTAACTAGCAATCAATATAAAAATGTAATTTCTGAAACTCCTATTTTGTGATTCAGATTATATATATTGAGCTTCCGTATAGGGACGTTGAGAGAATGTTTTAACTTTCGATTACGTGTCAGTAGAATGCATGCAGTATTACTCTGTATAAGACCCACGTCATACGATATGTGGCGACAAATCTGCTCTTCGGAGTATAGAAATTGGTCTGTCCTTTTATCTATGGGTCCTCCTTATTTTCTCTCTCTTCCGTTTACGATTGATTGTGTTCTAATTGTTCTTAAAATTTCGATATTTTAGTATCTCTAATAGCTTACATGATCATACTATTTCTCTTGATATGCGTTTATTTAATTATGTAAATTCAATATATTTAGTTTTTTTTGTCTTATTTACTCATTGTATGATTTCTTCTGTAGGCTAACTAGCAATCAGTATCAAAATTATAATTTATGAAACTTCTTAGAGAGTCCACCATTCAGAGATTATTATATATATATATATATATATATATATATATATATGTGTGTTATAATTAAATGTTTAACATTGAGCAATGCAAGCTTAATATGGTATGATAAGAAAAATAAATGCCTGGACGGGCATTTATTTTTCTTATCATACCATATATATATATATATATATATATATATATATATATGGAGCTGCTAGTACTTCCTAATTGAGGAATTGGCTGAATTCAAATACCTAGGAACAATAATCACAAATAGGAATGAGATGCACAAAGAAATTAAACATAGGCTCAATTCTGGAAATGCATGCTATTATGCATTGCAGAGACTTTTGATTGTCCCAACTCCTTTCAAAAAACGTTAAGCTGAAAATATATAAAACTATTATTCTACCAGTTATATTATATGGGTGCGAAACATGGACTCTTACTTTAAGGGAGGAAAGGAGATTACGAGTATTTGAGAATAAAGTTCTTAGGAAAACTTTTGGACCAAAGAGAGATGAACTGACAGGTGAATGGAGAATACTACATAACAATGAACTACATGGTCTTTATAGGAAGCCAGATATAATAAGAACAGTTAAGTCCCGTAGACTGCGATGGGCAGGACATGTTGCGCGTATGGGGAATGAAAGACGTGCATGGAAACTTCTTGTAGGAAAGCCAGAAGGAAAACGCCCAGTTGGTAGACCAAGAATGAGGTGGGAGAACAACATTAACTATGATTTGAGGGAAGTAGATTATACAGGGAATGATTGGAAAGCATTAGCTCAGGATAGGGATGTATGGAGAGCTTATGTCCGCGAGGCCATGAACCTACGGGTTCGATAGTGCCAGTGAGTAAGTAAGTACTTCCTAAAATATTAAAACGATATTTCTGTGTTTTGTTTTGTTTGGGTCCTTCTAGTGGGGTTTCGTACAATTACACAAATTTAAGTAGAGGGACCTAAACATGCACCCCTTCCAAACTCCTCATATTCCACACTTCAATCAATTTTTAATACAGTTCGTGTTGTTACGGATACTCCTGAGAATATAAGGAGTGTAAATAATAGGTCATCTGTTCATAATATGGTGAGTATATACGTTTTTTTATTCAAAGGTGTTCAAAAACAGAATTTGAATAGTGTTGCAGAAAAAAAAAACACACAAACAGATATAAATAAAAAATAATATTTACCAAAATATACTCAATCGAATGCTCCATCATGGAGAGAAATCGTTTTCCTCCAAATCGGAAAATTTGTTTATGATAAATTAGTTCGAAACTATTTTTGGTTTCAAATTATTGTTCCCTTACATTGATATTCTGAAATATGAATTTCCCATCATAGCAACAAATATATCTGAATTCTGTAAATCTTAGTCTTTATGAATCAAACTGTACTACGTATGAATATTTTGTTTAGGTGTTCAGTGTTTATGGATAGAGATCCAGGTATCAAACAGTTTTTGTATCGCTCGCGTTTCTTTCCCTCTCAGCAGACATTTCGCATTAAAATAAGACGATTGAACAACATGTTTCACTAATATATTATCACTCAACATTCTTTAAATGTCAATAACCATGCAAATGCAAATTAACATTATCTGAAAGACCAAAGCTAAGTCAACACTATGCATAAACATTAGCGGTCATGAGTTATGATCTCGCATGAACGTCTGCTGCAAACAAAATGGAGGCGGATGTCTGTTTGAAAACTAAATTTGAAATACTTGTCGGAGAAACTTTCTGTTTACACCATAACTCCTAATTGTTTGCGCTCTTTCAGGAAATTTATAATTTTTATTTAGTATATGGAAGCAGATTGTACCATAATATTTAATTAAATTCTGCATTTTCCTTTGTAGGGATTCATGTTCTCTTATTAAATAAATAAATATAATATTAAGAAAACATAGTATACATAAATTTATTAATACTTTTATCTGAAAAGTAATACATTTAGACTGGCCGTCTGATGGGGACAGTAAAAATAACCAATGATAAAAAAATGCACCTGTGTCTGGATTTAAAATTGTGGTTAAGTTGCAATTTTTTTCTCACTAGTTACGTTAATATTTCTAATATTTGCGTATACAGGTAAATAACCGTCAAAATTAGCCAACGGGCTAAAAAATGCTTTACAAAAATATAAACATAGCATATAGAACTGGGAAGTAATAACGTAATAAAAAATAACATTAGAGGGGAAAAAAAAAAGATTTTAACAACAAAAGAATATAATATTATATATATATATATATATATATATATAAACGTGCAAATATTGCGACAAATTTTATATATGAGGAGCCAGCAGAATTGTAATATGTTTAAAGAGCATCTTAAATAAACATACTGGAAGAGATCGAAATTTAGAAATCAACAACTTGATTCTAAACGAGAACGTGTCCAGTATACACAATTATTTTTATAAAATTATCACAAGCAAGCCAGTTTTATAGAGGGTAAATGACAAGATCTGCTACCTTCTGCTGATGATGATACTAGTCTCGAAATACATCCAGATGTTTAATAAATTAATTAATTGAGGGGACTGACCTTCAAGGTACTATATTTTTATAATATTGTGTTATAGTTTTAATAGTATAAAACTTTTATCTTTTTATTATGGATTAAATATGTAATTTTACTTCTTTAAAATGAATGTTTTAAGAAGATCAGCTGGAAAATCTAGGATGGATAGAATACGAAATAAAGAAATAACAGAAATTATTGGCGTACAAGAGGAGCCGGACATCATAGACATCATAGAAAAGAAAAGATTGCAGTGGTATGGTCATGTCAAACGAATGCCAGAGCAAAGATTGCCAAAAATTGTTATGGAATGGATCCCGATGGAAAGGAGGAAGACCGAAGAAAACTTGGATAGAAGAGGTACAAGCAGCTATGATTTCAGAGGAATGGAGGAAGATCAATGGATGGATAGAGAGGAATGGCGTTTGGTTTCCGGAAGACGGCGGCAGCTGCCATGATACCGGATGATGATGATGATAACATTTCTTAACTGCTCCGGGGCGCAGGGGTTAGACGCTCGTCTTTTACCGCTGGGGTCCCGAGATCAAGTCACGATCACTCCATGGGGATTTCGTTGTGGACAAAACGGAGCTTAGGCAGGTTTTTCTCGGGGTTTTTCCAGTTTTCCCCTGCCACAATTTCATTCCACCATTTCTCCAAATTCATCTCATCCATTTCGTTTCATTTCATTCTTCTGTCCCTGTGATGGTGCGTCAGGCGTGGTCGACCGGCACCCTGCCATTCACAGACCTCTATATAAGGGTATTCATCTTATCTCATCCCTCGATCCGACCCTAGGTTGGACACGAGTTAAGGATATATTATTTTTAATTGCTCAATAATATTTTTAGTTTTGTTTTTTTTTATTTTGGAAGATGTGATGGAACCTTGAGCAGGTTCGCACGTACCTGTATAACGTTATCTAGAAAAAGAATGCAAGTGTAATTTACGTAAGTAAGATTATTGTGTGAATGGCCACTAACAAAAGTTATTACTTCGTGTTTTGAATAATTCCAGATATTTCCCTCACGAGTTCATACACCTCTGTCGAACCTGGCGCCATTTTTCCAAGAGGCCGAGTGATGACCTTGAAAAAGATCTTTGTCTTGAGAGGGTTAACATCATCTTGTTGAGCACACCGTGACTCCTGGGTGTTGAAGAAACATGCAATGTTATCATTACATTTGTGCACGACTTCTGAATTATCACGCGTGAGAAAAAAATCGATAATCAAATCTGATAGATTTTACGTTAGTACGTAGTGGTTAAGGCACTGAGCTACAAGCCGGAGGGTCGAGGGTTCGAGTCCCGTTGGGGTCAGGATTTTTAAACTGACCCAAACCTTCTGGCGGCACTATGGCCCTGGGGTCGACTCAGCCTCTAACTGAAATGAGTACCAGACGCTTGTTCTGGGGTAAAGGC
Source organism: Diploptera punctata (assembly GCA_030220185.1). Lineage (NCBI taxonomy): Eukaryota > Metazoa > Arthropoda > Insecta > Blattodea > Blaberidae > Diploptera > Diploptera punctata. Next base: position 6,706 of record JASPKZ010002364.1, read on the forward strand.
GGCCGTCACGCAGGGCTGACAACCCGGCTGACATAAAGTGCCGATTGTCAAGAAAAAGTGGGAGCCCTAACCTCCTACTACCCCAAGGGCCTCCTGAGGCCTGTAGTGGGATCACTTTACCTTTTTTACGTAATGGGGGATTCTTTTGTCAAATTATTTTAGGAGAAACGAAAAAAAAAAACAATAATTAGGGATTTGTTATCTTATTTAAATGTATTATTATTTAGCCCAGATATTACTCGCTCACCAGAAATAATCCATCCATCCATCCATCCATAGTAATTCTGCCCGAGGGCAGGTCTTCCACTGCAATCATAGGATTTTCATGCTATTCAGATTTTCTAAGGAATTATAGGTGTGGTAGCTTCCCGTTGCTTTTCACACTGTTGAAGGACGATGACGATAAGGACAAGGATGATGATGATTATGATGGCCGGATAATTTTCGGGGACCGTTTGTCCCTAAGCTTCCTGACATTCGTCTTAGAAGTGAGGAGAAACCCGAAAAAACCTCACCCAAGAGCCTGTCCCGACCGGGAATCGAACCCGGGCCCGCTGCGTGACAAGGCAGCACTCTACCTCGAGTCCACAGCGGTGGACATATATATCATTAGCTGATATATTATAAATTATGGTGAAATGTAGGAAAGTAGTTTTAAAATTAAGTAACAATTTAAAACTTTAAAAAACATCGTATATTCCTGTATTTTTTAAATTATTATTTTAATTATTAAAAAAATTACGTTATACTTTAGTTACCATGGAAAGAGCAGAGAGGGAGAGAAAGAGAGAGAGAAAAAAAAGGATATTACACTAATGAAACATAAGGAAATAATCAGTTTTTATATTCTCCTATAATGTACACAATTTTACATACGCCCTTCTCCATTGTAAGAGTAGCGATAGGCTATAGTGTTTTTCGTATGGTCGCATCGTGTCAGTAACCTGGAATACTCGACTTGCAATATTGTAACCGAGTACATTCTTATCTTAAACTTGTGTATTTTATAACTTTTATTTCTATGTACTATTGGCCAATAGCGAGGATATACTAAAGGACAACACGCACCCACTGTTGAGTAACACTAAGAGAATAGGACTGGAAGTAAATATCAATAAAACTAAATATATGGTCACACGTAGAAATACATTATATAATGGAAATGGAGAGCTAATGACAAATCAAGGACATTTTGAGGAAGTGGCTGAATTCAAATACCTAGGAACAATAATCACAAATAGGAATGAGATGCACAGAGAAATAAAACATAGGCTCAATTCTGGAAATGCGTGCTATTATGCATTGCAGAGAGTCTTGATGTCCAAACTCCTTTCAAAAAACGTTAAACTGAAAGTATATAAAACTGTTATACTGCCAGTTATATTATATGGGTGCCAGACATGGACTCTTACTTTAAGAAAGGAAAGGAGATCACGAGTATTTGAGAATAAAGTACTTAGGAAAATTTTTGGGCCAAAGAGAGATGAACAGACAGGTGAATGGAGAAGACTACATAACAATGAACTACATGATCTTTATAGGACGCCAGATATAATAAGAACAGTTAAGTCTCGTAGACTGCGATGGGCAGGACATGTTGCACGTATGGGGAATGAAAGACTTACATGGAAGCTTCTTGTAGGAAAGCCAGAGGGAAACGCCTAGTTGGTAGACCAAGAATGAGGTGGGAGAATAATATTAACTACGATTTGAGGGAAGTGGATTATACAGGATATGATTGGAAAGCATTAGCTCAGGATAGGGATGTATGGAGAGCTTATGTCCGCGCGGCCATGAACCTACGGTTTCGATAGTGCCAGTGAGTAAGTAAGTATATATTCCTATTTTTATTGGACAATTTTTTTTATCCAGTGACTTTAAGGTTATGTTACAGCATTTCTGCATTCTCTTCTAATATTTTCGGAATTGTAACCCACATCTAAAGTTAGGCGCTTGGAAGGCGAAGTTACGTTACCCAGGTATTTGATGGGGAATAAATGATAACGAAGTACGGGGAGAGTCCTTAAACATAACCTGAATCCCAGACTTGGGCGACCATAGGAATAATTCCCTTTAAGGAAGAACCCTGCATTCTGACGAGAAATATACCGATTAAATGAATTATAATTATTACAGAAGTCAATCGAAAATTCAGAAATTAACGGCTACATAAAAATTCGGCCTCAGCGCTAGATTACTCGCTATGTAAGGATATGATTATTTTTTTAAATTATATTACTATAACTGCTATTTGACCTGTCACCCGTGTCGTAAATTACCAAACATCTAGTAAACCAATCATTATCGTCACATAGTATATGTATAGATGCGCTGGAATATAACAAAAATGTGTCTCGAATTGAACGTGCGTGTGTTAGAAGCTTGGCTTGATACTCTAGAAGGCTCTATCCATTTCATTTAAAAGAAAATGACGCATATATTTCGATATATCTAATCATAACTTCAAAGAACTGATAAAACATTTTCGAAACATCTGGGAATATCTTAAATTTCGTGGAATTTGGTTCTGTAATATTATTTGATATAACAATTGTAACTGATTGTTTTGAAGTGCTCTATGAAATCATCTTCACTGAAGAAAGTGCAGTTTTATATATTTTTTCTTTTCTACTTACAAAATGCTAATTAGGAGTTTTCAAATACACTATGGAAACTCAGTCCCTGAAAATGTTTACTAAGCAAACATTTTATACTTTTTTTCTAAATTGCAGGCAGCATAATTTATTTGAAAGGATTGATGTGCAAATATAAATAATCTTTGATATTAAATATGAGAGCCAATTTAAATTCTCTTTTTTATGCCGTGCAATTTTGTAAAAAAGTAGAACGCTAACATATATTGCCTTCATAAAGTGAATAAACACGGAATTCATTAGGCAGGTCTTTATAGTTACGTTGTAGTCGTAGAAACTATTTCCCCCTGTTTACTTGAGCACTTTTTATCGTTGTGCGCAGGCGCCATTCATCAAGAGCTTAAGTGATAAGACGCTGTGAGCTACCCTGAAGACCTAATAGATTTTTTACGACTCGTCACAGCTATACCAATTCCCTTCGTGGAATTACATCTTTCATCTAATTCTGAGAGAAATCTTGATTTAGGAAAGTATATCGCCATATTTCTTTCCAGAGAAATGCATTACCTAACTTTACGATGCGAATTCAAAATCTAAAGAGCAATTTGTAACTGTCAGAAAACAGACTGTCTTTAAAAACTAAAATTATCAACTTATTCTCCCAAGAATATATATATATATATATATATATATATATATATATATATATATATAAATGTGTGTATGTATAATCGTCTAGCATAGTATTAAATAGGGTTTCATCATTATTAGTTTTTATATCTAACAATAGATTTTATATTAATACAGCAAACCTTTTCCATACGACTACCCTTTTAACAGGCAATACCCGTACCTGTTCTCGACCGTTTTCCTTAACACGGAATATCACTCTCATAAGATTATTATATTTTGACCCTGTAAAGCGACCATCTCTTTTCCTGACCAACGTCCATGCTTTTTACAAGTTTATAAATGTTTTTATTCCCTTTAGGACGATCATTTGTTGATATACAAGGTGTCCCAATTATCCTGACCATCCGAAATAACTTGGTACATAAGTACAAAATGAAACATTGGTTTGTACAAAAGTTGGCCAATCACAAGGGGAAAATAATACCGATGGTTAGTGATTTTTGTACGGTTATTTATTGACAAGATACGAATACTAACTTTGTTTTCTCCAATGACACTATATATTTTATAATTAAGCACTACAAGACCTGTTCATAATGTGCCAATGATACACATAAATGAGATACCCGATCCCATCAGCACATTGTCATTTATATCCCTCCACATCACGCTACCTATTGCTCGAAATCTTTTACAGTTTCTCTTGCTAGAACATGGAATTCTCTTCCACCCTATATTAGAGACTGCCAAACTTTACCATCTTTCAGAAACAAACTGAAAATAAAATTATTAACATAAACATCTCACTAATATTACTGTTTAACTATTAATAATTTGTCTTTCATTATTTCATAAAAATAGCATTAATATTTGTCAATATGTTTACTAGGTACGTGGATAATAAAATCAGTTGATTAATGTCTTTAACATCGTCCGATTCCCAATAGCCAATTTTGTCGGTCTATCAAATCTCCTGGTTGTACATGTTTCTCCTTCATGTATAAATATATTCCCTGACTTTTCTCTGCCTCGTCTTCCCTCAGGTTTCCATTCCAAAACAGATTTTGCTAGCCAATCCTCTTCCATTCGCTGGACATGTCCATACCATCTTCATTGCTGAGTTTTAATATAATCTAAAATAGTGTCTTCATTCTCTCCCTTATAACTGAGTTTCTATTTTTTCTTGTTCTTGATGTATCTTATATATAAGCGATAGATTAATTCGTTAGAGTTTATTACTTACTTTGTATATATTTTTTCTTTCGTTTTTATGTATAGAAGATTCGAGCTGTTATTCCTTTGAGTATAAGTTCTTCCATTAGTTTAATTTTAATTGCGTTTAATTTTATTGTATTATATTAGGCATTACGTTTATTATTGTTAAGTTTGACCAGATGATTAATTGTTTAGTATGTACTATTATTGTTCTCGTAGACTGCGATTGGCAGGACATGTTGCGCGTATGGGGAATGAAAGACTTGCATGGAAGCTTCTTGTAGGAAAGCCAGAGGGAAAACGCCCAGTTGGTTGACCAAGAATGAGGTGGGAAAATAACATTAACTATGATTTGAGGGAAGTAGATTATACAGGGAATGATTAGAAAGCGTTAGCTCAGGATAGGGATATATGGAGAGCTTATGTCCGCGCGGCCATGAACCTACGGGTTCGATAGTGCCAGTGAGTAAGTAAGTACTATTATTGTAATTTTTTGTTTGTAAATGTAACATACGTTTGTCCTGGTGAGTGGAAGAGAAGGCCAAATGGCCCTAACTCCACCAGGCTAAATAAATCTATTCTATCTAATAAATAGAACCTTATAAATGGAAATATAAAGTGGAATTATTACTGCAATATTACAGTACTATCCATATTCATTATAATTTGTAGAACATTCACATTAAGCGCTCAGACTGGTGAGCATGTTCAGTGACACACGTGTCAAGTCGTCTAATAAATGAAGATATTGATTCCTCAATTTATTTATTTATTTTCTCATTGGGGTTCGAAATAACTCTTGACTACGATGTGGGACATTTATATGTATTACGAAATATGAAACAGCAGTTTTTTTAAGCTAAGTACCGTAATTTATCACCAAAAATACAATATCCTGTGCAGTTCTGAAATTTTTACTTGGCTCCGCCTATCTGAGTGACCGAACTGTACGTGGTTGACAAGCAGTTGGCACTTGAAATATTTCAGCAGTAAATTATAACAGACATTTGGACATCAGTCATTGCACGAACATCTATCAATAATTACAATTTTTCAAATCAAACTGGAATTGCTTCCATTTGTATCCAACTTTTGGTAAAGTAATTTCACCAGTGATACTGAGGACGTGAGGTCAATTTATCCTGGTTGATAGCCGATATTTGTATGATAAATAATCGTGCGATACATTTTTTGAGTCTATTTAGGAAGTCACAAGTTAAATTCAAATTAAAATATAAAATTATGGAATATTCACCTAAAAGGTCCGTCTCCTCAACTTTATTATTTACGAGTATTTAACTGTAGCGCTTTCGGGACCTTTCAGGTGAAATAATTTTATAACAGTTTTGAATCCTGCTAATGATGGGACTAGTCCCAAAAGCGCTACAGTTAAATAACTAATAAAGTTGAGGAGACGGACCTTTCAGGTGAATATCCCATAATTTTATATTTTAATTTGAATAATACCTCAACGGAACATATCATGAATCTTATAAAAGTTAAATTCAAATTAATTCCATGTGCACGAGAGTAGGCAAATCCTGTAACTATAATAATTGCGATAATTGGGACCAAAGAGAGATGAACAGACAGGTGAATGGAAAAGACTACATAACAATGAACTACATGGTATATATAGGAAGCCAGATGTAATAAGAACAGTTAAGTCTCGTAGACTGCGATGGGCAGGACATGTTGCACGTATGGGAAATGAAAGACTTGCATGGATGCTTCTTGTAGGAAAGCCAGAGGGAAAACGCCCAGTTGGTAGACCAAGAATGAGGTGGGAGAATAACATTAACTATGATTTGAGGGAAGTAGTTTATACAGGGAATGATTGTCCGCGCGGCCATGAACGTACGGGTTCGATAGTGCCAGTGAGTAAGTAAGTAATTGCGGGAGTAAAATGCTAACTAAAAGGTGAATTGAGCATTATCCTGTATTATTCTCCATTTCAATTGTGTTTTTGTAACTTGTGAATTTATTACAATGAGAAAAACCAGGTAAGTCTAAAATTGGTATAAACAAGATAGGTCGATCTTTTTTTCACTAAACTTCCTCCCTTTTAGACTTATCTAAAATGAAAATTGTCTGTTATAGCTAAAAGAATGAAGAATTGACGTATCTTGGTATTACCATATGAAGCGGCATAAAGAACATTACCCATTAAGAAGAAGAAGAAAAAGGAAGGAAATTGTCTTTATCTGGTTTATCCCGGGGATGAGTGTTCACGTTATTTGAGTTTTGCGCATTGATCAGGTTTCTCACCGTAAGGTTCTGATATTTATTTTTAAAAAAAAGTATACAATATGCTTTTTATTGAAAGGCATAATCTGATAGTTTGCAATGTGTGTTCAAACATTCTACCCGGTACCGCTTTAAATGCTTGATATCTTCGCAGCAACGACCATCAACTTTGCCTAGTATGGCAAAATGCTGTTTGAAGTGGTGAAACTCAATATTTGATTAGGCTGTCGGCTGAGCTCTGATAGTGAAATCAAGTTTCATACACCATAATTCGACATGTCCCAAAGAAAAACAATCGAGGCATATAAATCAAATGAATTAGATGGCCATGCATATCAAGCCGTGCTGCCCTTTCCATAGTTTCCTCAAATTATGACTTCCTCTTCCGACATGCTGAAAACAAAGATTTCTCGTTTTTACAAGCTTGAATTGCAAAAAAGTTAGTATGATATATATCTGTGGCGTAGCGTGGCTTATACATTCGAGGAAGCTCTACCATAATATCACTAATACAACTACTATCACTAATAATAATAATGCTAACCTTACCTTACTTCTTCTAGTGCAACTTTATCTTACACTGAGAGGTATTAGCAAATACAATGTAGTCACGACATGATCGCGCCTCCACAAGCCATGTTCATGTTCCTCATTCTAAAAACCGATTATTTCGTGTAGAAATAACGAAATGGGTGTTGTTGCTATTACTTAACACTGTGGAAGCACAATAAATAAAAAACCACGGTAAATAATTTACGATTAATTTGTAAAGTAAAAAAAAATAAACATACAAATAATATTTCTTGCAGAAGGCTCGCCACTTGCACGATACGGGGCATGCGGGGAGAGAAAACAGAACATATACAAGGTACTTAAGGAGAGACGAAATCGTGTAGGCAACTTGCTTCACAAAAATGTGCAGTGCACTGAAGACATATTCTTCGCGCTTGGCGGATGAAAGATTGGCCAGAGACATGGAGATAAAAGGAGTGGAAAGCCTACTAGGTTGCTATATGAAGCCCCCTCACGAATTATTTCACTGCAATAATATTTACGTATGTGATGGAGATGAATGGAAAATAAGCTACATAGTACCAATATACAAGAAGGGCGATAGAAGAGACGCAAAAAACTACAGAGGACTAAGTATAAATAACACATTATATAGAATATTTACGAAGTTATTAAAAACAAAGTTACAAAAAGATGTTAAAGACAAATTAGGAGAAGATCAAAATGGATTCAGACCAGGAAGGTCATGTGTTGACAATATATTTGCAATGCAACAGTTAATTGAAAAACGGACTGCAGTTGGAGAAGAAACCCATTTGACAATGATAGATTTAGAGAAAGCTTATGACTCAATTCCGAGGAACAAATTATGGGAAGTATTGGAGAAATACAATATTGACAGAAACCTAATAGAAATTATTAAACAAACCTATAAAGATAACTCCGCTTATGTTAAAATGGGAAATATAATGTCTAATCCTATAAACACCTCAAAGGGATTGAAACAAGGGTGCAGTCTATCACCAATTTTATTTAATATTTATGTAGAATTTATATTAACGAAATGGAAACAAAGCTGCAAAGGTATGGGGATCCCAATAGGCAATAGATTTTTGCTGACATTACAATTTGCCGATGATCAACTGGTTTTAGCGCAAGACAATTTTGATATGGAATTCATGATAAAAAGGTTGAAAAGCACATATGAATCATGGGGTCTCACAGTAAATTTACAAAAAAACAGAATATCTGGCAATAAATAGCAATGAAAGAGAAAACTTAGTATTGGAAGATGGAATCCAAATAAAGCAAGTGAAACAAACTAAATATTTGGGAATGATTATGGATAACATCGAAGGTATAGGCAAAGAGAACATAAAACATAGAATTGAATTGAGTAGCAAAATAATATCATCATTAAATTCCATATGGTGGGATAAGCATATTTGGAAAGACACAAAAAAATATATTGGTAAAACATTGGTGGAATCTGTTGCAATGTACGGAAGTGAGGTATGGACAATCAATAAGTACTACAAGAATAGACTAATAGCTCTAGAAATGGATTATTTACGAAGAAGTGCCAGAAAGTCTAAATTAGAACGTGTCACAAATAAGGAAATTAGAAACAAAATGGAAGCAGAAGAAAGCATAATTGAAAGAATTGAGGAAAAGGAATTAAAGTGGTTAGGACATGTTTTAAGAATGGAAGATGAGCGATGGCCGAAGCAACTATATGAATGGCATCCTAACAGAAAGAAGAAAAGAGGAAGACCAAGGTTAACATGGAAGGAAAACATGAAGACAGTAATGCAAGCTAGAGGGCTAAGCATCGAAGATGCCCAAGACCGTAGGCTTTGGAGGTTTGGCACGGGAAGACGGCAGCAGCTGTAAAAACCCGAAGATAGATAGATAGATAGATGGAGAGAAAATTTGTTTATTGTATTTAGATAGTAAGGACGGTACGTTTTGCATGTATTGACAGGGAAGCGGCGCTTCCAGTGCCTAAATGGACGCTACGTCCCTGATATATAGGATCCTGTAAGGATACAGTTGCTCATGTCTGCGACGACCTTCTCTTCCATTTACTCAGCCTCACCGGACACATTAATGTCAGTCAATTTTGATAATTCGTCGTCCACAACAAAATGAAGTACTCATAAAGCTGAGTGAAGACAGAATAACAAATAGGACTTGGTATTAAAATACTGACATTAGCGTGTATCGACCAATGCACAGAACTCATGAACGGCTTGTTTGAGAGTATGTTGTTTTGTTTACATTGTCGTATCGTTCGATGAACACTTATGTGTGGGTGTAACTTAAATTGGAACACACGTCATTTTATAATGCAGGATGTGTGTATATTGTACGTTCACGAAAATATGTTAAATTTAATCATTATTATCATAATTCATGTTAAATGGCTCACCTATTGTATAGCAAAACATTTCGGCTTATTTTCCAAGCAGTGCTCTTCATTGTGGAACTCCATTTCATCAATTTCCCCTGAACTTTGTATTAATTAGTTTTATTTTTTTAGACCTACATAGACGAACATATTACAGCCTCAAATAATATATTAGTAGAGTTAGAAAATACACCGAACTGAACATTTACCTATTATCTGAAGAAACTGGGCAGAATGTATTCATTTTTAAGTATTTAAATAGTTTACTGTGGGATGTATACATGATAAAAATCATCATCATCATAGTACATTCACGAATTTAGGCCATTTGTTGACCTGTTTCGGCCTGAAGAGAAACACCATGCAGAAGTCTTTTGAGTGGACATCCTGGTCTTCTTCCTGCAGGTTGATATCTTAACATTTGTTTGGGTATCCTGTGATCTTCCATTCGATGAACATGTTGCGTCCATCTTTACATACAATTGTAACCTAAGAAAAGTCTTATTATTGTATCTCATTCAATCCCACTAATTTTAGCTATAGGAAAGCCAGAGGGTAAGCACCCAGTAGGTAGGCCAAGAATGAGGTAGGAGAATATTATTAACCATGATTTGATGATATAAATTATATAGGGATCCCTCGCCGTAACTGAGTGGTTAAGGCAAGATGCCTTGGTGCAGAGCTACGGGACTTGCGGTGGTTCGAATCTCAATGGAGGAAGATATTTTCTCATGGAACGTCGGTCAGTAAGGGACCGGTGCCCACCCAGCATCGTGAGGAATTTGGGTAGCTACAATAAGTGGCTGCTCCTGGTTGAGAAAACCAACTATAACGACTGGGGGATCCGACATGCTGATTACATGTCATCCTCATACTGATTGGATGTGATTCATTCATGTGGATGTGAGGCCAGCAGCCGGCTGGTAGGACAAGGGCCTTCTAGGCCTGTCGCGCCATGGAGTTAAAATATATAGGGATTGATTGGAAAACAGCTCAGAAAGAGGATGTATGAAGTGTTTATGTCCGCGCGTTTATAAACTTTCAGTTCGATAATGCCAATGCGTTAGTTATTTAGTGATTAGTTTCGTCTTTTTTATCACTCTCTGTCTATCTTCGGGGTTTTACAGCTGCTGCCGTCTTCCCATGCCAAACCTCCAAAGCCTACGATCTTGGGCATCTTCAATGCTTAGCCCTCTTGCTTGCATTAATGTCATGTTTCCTTCATGTTAACTTCGGTCTCCCTCTCTTCCTCCTTCTGGTCGGATGCTATTGATATAGTTGCTTCGACCATCGCACATCTTCCATTCTTAAAATTTGTCCTAATCACTTTAATTCCTTCTCCTCAGTTCTTTCGATTATGCTTTTCTCTGCTTCCATTATGTTTCTAATTTCCTTATTTGTGACATGTTTTAATTTTGACTTTCTGGCACTTCTGCGTAAATAATCCATTTTTAGAGCTATTAGTGTATTCTTGTAGTACATATTGAGTGTCCATACCTCACTTCCATACATTGAAACATATTCCACCAATGTTTTACCAATATATTTTTTGTGTCTTTCCAAATATGCTTATCCCACGTATTTTTTAAAGTAGTTTAATTGTATCGATCTATTAACCAGTTTGATTCCTTTCTATTTTTCCTTTTTTTTTTTTGGGCGAAAGGAACGGATTAGCTAATATCTATTATAGCGTAAGATGATCCGTTACGTACAACTTGGCTGCGCAATGAAATGAAAAATATTTTATTTCTTTGGAGGTATAAAAGATATACTTGGTGAGTTGGTCTCCACTTTAAAGTTCGTAATATTCTGAAGCACGAACTTGCTCATTAGTTTTCATAGTCGCGTGCTTTCATATGGAATCAATACTTTATATAAAGGCGAGGCAATCGAACTAGGGAAATATGAGGAAATGCCCCTATGTTTACCTTGTCCCTAATGGAATTCATCGACAAGTCTATTCTTCATTGAACTCAATTCATTTAACTTTGGTAATATTTCTGCATCGTCTCATCTTTTTATCATTTTTTCTTCCTCTCTGAGATCCAGCCAGACACCTTGTGAGAAATACCACTTTTATATGAGTTACAGGCCCATGAGCTGTCGGGAGAGGGTTCCTAAAGCTCTGGATCATACACATACATTTTTGGCCATGCAAGAACTTGGAGAGCCTCCCCATATGACTGAACAGCTCAGTCCCAGAGCCACCTCCGAGACAGACGCAATATCCACAATTACATTCATACTTAACGAGGCATACATGGTACGAATTATTTTGATGGCCAGTTTGTGTTCGGTGACTCTTCGAGTCTTAACATTTCTTAACATTTGTCTTACAGGTTTAAGGAACCCCGAAAAAAATCTCATCATGTAAAATTAAAGTTCAAAACATATTTGTCTGTCATGGGTACGTGGGCATTGAGGGATATCAGGAAACGAACGTGCAGATGTTTAAGCCGAATGTGCAACAGATTCTGATCCACAGTATACATATGATCTCAGCTATATTTCTTTCCTGAAGTCACAAATAAAGAAACATATAAAAGCGGACTCTTACTTTAAGGGAGGAAAGAAGATTACGAGTATTTGAGAATAAAGTTCTTAGGAACATTTTTGGACCAAAGAGAGATGACGTGATGCTGATTTGGTCATTCCTGTATGAGCACAATCATCATATGATCCAAAGTCAACAATGAATTGAAAAGGGGAAAATGCAACTAATAAATCATAATCACCATCACTCTTCACCGATTAGGTCTGTTCAGCCCAGCGCTTTCTTGGTCTTCTCACCGATCTTCGTCCTCCAAGATCATACATCAGTGCCATCTTTGGTATCCTATCCTCTGTCATTCTTTGCAGATGCTCTATCCAATTGTTCCTATGTTCTTCTATTTGTTGAAGAAGTGGTTGTACTTTTATTTCCTCTCTAAGTTCAGGCAGCGGAAATGAGATTCCTACGGGCTGTGGAAGATTGTTCAAGAGAAGAACATATTATAAATGAGAATATTAGAGAGGAACTATAATAAAATTACGTTAAAAAGATTTATTTGGTAGGAAGTGTTTTTGCGAGAGGGGGAAAAAAAGTAATGTGAATGCATTGAGCATGAATTCAATGAATGTATATCATATTAAAATGTGTAACGGTTTTTTTTCAATGTATCGGTGCGGCAACAGTGTTTTTCAGTATTCGCATGCAAACACAGCGTATGATGGAAAACAACTGTTGTTATCACAGAGGTCAACAGCCGGTGTACATCACCTATACCAGTTATACTATAACAGATAAGAGAATTTGGCTTCTCGCATGAATTCAAACCCGTATGTGACCTTTTCCATTTTTAAAACCTTTTCCATTTTTAAAACAGAGATAACTTTAATTTACATAATGGCTCATATTTATAATTTTCATTTTCTGCGTGCCGTTACCAAAAATAATGACTTGTATAACATTTTTACACATTCAAATGAACATATTTTATTTCTTAATGAAGAAAGTATATACATGTTTACTTTCTCGTACAGCTCAGATGTCTAGAGGATATGAATATTTTCCATAAGTAATGCCACGAGTGATTTCCAAATTATCGATAAATTCACGACTCACAAAGTGAGGAGTGAATTTATCTAGAAAATTTGGAAATCAAGAGTGGCATTTGTTAGGACTATTTAACGAATTAAAATTAAGCTGTTTACTCACAAATAATTATTTAACTAGTAGTTATTTTAAAATATGTATATATTTAATGTAAACGGCGATGTTTGAAAACAAATGAGAAACGATAGGTACGCTTCATTTGCTTCTTTTGTTTATCACTGCAACCAGATCATACTATTTATTGCCAAAGGAACGCAATATTGTAAGAATGCTCTCTAGTTGAGAAAAAAATGAAACACATCAAACTGTATATTAATTCATTTCTGATGTCGTATGATGTAAATATGACAATTATATTTTTCTGGATTATTACCTGGGAAAAAATACATTTAAGAAAGTTCAGACAGTGGTTTCTTTTTTTGGTGGTATAATCAATTGCTACAAATGTTTTATATTAACTCCCGGCATGTGTTGACATTCATGCACTATATATACAATCTGGTAGCCGTATTTCTCACAGGCTTAGTCACTGCAAAATAATGGTCAGACCTGTTCAGAATATTAAAAAAGGAGGAGCTTTCTTTAATATGGTAATTATAACACTGATAAATATTTCGTGAAACACGACTCTGATTGGTTGTAAAACAGAAATCATTGAAACGTGATTGGCCATTGAGTCCCATTTGGGACATGAGTTAAATAGTCAATTTCATTAAAATCGGCATCTGGGATAAAATTGGAAACATTATTTCATGGTAGGCATTTTTAAATTGGTTCGAAGCGATGATTGGTAATTTGCCAAATAATTTACCTCTAAGTAAAAAAAGTACCGGCAAATAAAGAGATAAATAAATGCATGGTCAATGTTTCTTTATATTCAACGTCTGAGTAATAGTCCATTCTTTCAAACACTTCTGCTTCATGAGGGATCTGGTTACAATGAAGACATGATCTCACTGTGTGTGTTTGTGTGTATGTGTGTGTGTGTGTGTGTGTGTGTGTGTGTGTGTGAGAGAGAGAGAGAGAGAGAGAGAGAGAGAGAGAGAGAGAGTAAATGTCAAAAATGTTTATTTTAGGCATCACAAAATCTGAAATTCATTAGATACATTCCTCATCTTCAAACAAAACATCCTGAAGAGAATTTGATGAGTTCAAAATTATTAGGAACACTGCTTCCAACCGTAGTAGATGATAGGGGTTTAGCTGATTTTTTACATTGTATCCTTCTGAACATCAGTTTCATAGGCACATTGATGTAGGCCTATGCCTTACAATTCAACGCCGTCCGTCGCCGTGGTGTAGTCGGTAGAGTACCTACCTTCCACTCCGGCGACGCGGGTTCGATTCCGGGCGGGGTAGGGGATTTTAAATCTCCACCTTGGGACTGGGTGTGTGTCCTGTCTTGTGTTTGTATGTGTGAATACGATAAAAAGGAACAAATGTAAAACAAAAAGGAAGAACAGTGTAAACAAAAAGAAAACGACAAAGAAAGAAATTTAAAAAAACACAATGTTATCAAAGTCTGGTTTGCAACAGTTATTTTTTACCATACCGGACAAACTTTTGTAAGATAAATAAAATATCTCGTGACGTTTTAAATATGGATTTCTAACCTTTGATTTCCTTTCTCATAATATTCGATGTACAGTCCTCTACTATCTATATAGTTTTGAGCATAACGTTTTGAGTCACTCTGTATATGATATCACATTACAAAATACATGAATGAATGAATTAATTAATTATAGTAATTTAATTGCTTGCGCAAGCGGTATGAGCTACAAATCTTGAAAGTAAAATTGTAAGAGTTACAGGAACCTAAATAAAGTCGGATGTTGACAAATAAATATGCTTGTAAAGAAACAAAATAATTTTTATTAGAATAATTTCAAATCGCTGTGATGTTTAATCTGCAGTAATCCCAATGGACGTTTCAATTTATTTAAATAGAATCAAAACTCGTGCCGGGTTTAATTAACTATTTCACGATTATATAAAAATTAAAATAAATAAATCGCTATAAAACAATAAAACATTAATTTATTTACTAAAATACTAAATCACCTTAAAAAATATACCATCTCACCATTACAATTATTACAATAGATGGCAATAGTGGTGTGTGTGTGTGTGTGTGTGTGTGTGTGTGTGAGAGAGAGAGAGAGAGAGAGAGAGAGAGAGGGGGGGGAGAGTGAGTGAGTGAGTGTGAGAGATAGTGAGAATGAGTGAGTGGGTGAGTGAGAGTGAGTGAGTGTGTGGGTGTGAGTGAGTGAGTGAGTGTGAGAGATAGTGAGAATGAGTGAGTGGGTGAGTGAGAGTGAGTGAGTGTGTGTGTGTGAGTGAGTGAGAGTGAGTGAGTGAGAATGGATGAGTGAGAGTGTGAGTGTGATAGTTTGTGTCTGCACATGTTATTGTATGGTTGCATTCATCCATTTATTGACAAGAACCTTATACTTTTCGTCTTTTGTATTACGGTCCTTTAAGTTTAGTCTTAGCCTCCCTGTAACAGGCGTCCAATCATTCTGATCTAAAGCCTTCAGTATTCATATTTTTTATGTATGCTTTTGTAAGATAATCTGGACATCATCCAAGCATCTTAATCCAAGTCTGTCGATCTTCTTCTCATCTCTACACCATGTGTATCATTTAAGAGTTTTCGGGGAATTCTGATCTTATTCATTCTTTAGAACGTTACCCAGACATTCTAATCTTCTATGTTTGGAATCAATAAAAATATCATAATCTTTGCATAACAGTTTTGATTCTGCACTTGTTCCGATTCATCATGTGCAGTGATCACATATGGGACCATGCTTTTTCATAAGTATTGCAACGAGTGATTTGCAAGTTATCGATAAATTCTCGAGTCACGAAGTGAAGAGTGATTTATCTAGAAGATTTGAAAGTAAAGAATGACATTTGTTAGGACTATTTAACGAATAAAATTAAGCTGTTCACTCACAAATCATTATTTAAATAGTTATTTTAAAATGTTTATAAATTTAATGTAAACGGTGGTTTGAAAACAAATGAGAAATGTTTGATTATGTTTCATTTGTTCATCACTGCAACTTGATCATACTATTTATTGCTAAATAAGATCGCATATTGTAAGAGTAAACCCTATAGTGAAGAAAAAGTAAGACAAGGAGGAACTTTCTTTATTTTGGTAATCAAAATTCGATAATTATCGAGGTGAAACACGACTGTGATTGGTTGTAAAAAATGCATTGAAACGTGATTGGTCATTGATTCCCATTTGGGGCACGAGTTAAATATTCATTAAATGTTACTTTTCACTGACTGTTTTTGCACTACAGATTCATAGAGATGTTAGACGAGTGCTTATATACACATGCAAAAACATACTGAGTGGACTGCACAACCGAAGTCTAAACTATGACCCCGATTTTCCATTTTTAATATTTCCATAACAACCACAAAAACCGAAAATCTAGGACTGTTAATTGCAAAAAAAACATGAATCATGACAATGAATTCATAACAATTTCTGTGGATTTTCGGTATTTTTTTGGTTGTTATGGAAACAATTAAAATTAGAAAACCGGGATCGTGGTTTAGACTTCGGTTGTGCAATCCACCCAATAACTTTAGGACTCACGATGAGAAAAATTTATTTTTCTTTGTGATACTACCTAATTTTTAAATATTGAAAACTTCTTACAAAACACTCTGAATGATGTGGATTATGATTCGTCAAACTTCTACCAAATATACTTCTTAATTTCTCCTTTCACCCAAGCCGCATTCTAGGCTTATAACAAATGGTGCTTATAAAAAATATATCAAGTCAAAGATAATTCTTCTTCTTATTCTCTCTACGCATGAAAGCTGGCAGCCTGTTGCGTGTTCATTCACTTCAGGTCCGGGGTATGGTGACGTCCGTCCATCGTAGTTTGTGGTCTTCTTAATGGCCTTTTCTGCTCGGGTGTCCAGTCACGTACTTCCTTCACTAACACTTGTCAACATGATTTTTGTCTCATGAGTACCAATAGTTGTACTTAATGCAGTTTTTTATCGTGTTTTCAAATATATATTCGGAATTTCTCCATCACCCACAGTTTTTTTTTTTCAATTTCAGTTAATGGGTTTAATTAATTATTTTTTAATAAACGTTTTTTCGTTCATTTGTCCATTGTAAAATAAAACCAAATGAGCTAACTCAAATGGTTTCAGCTATGGAGAATAGATATCAAGGCTAATGGGATCCTAATAACTGACCGATTATTGTTGGACCATCAAGAGGGATGCTCCATAGGTGAAATATAACAGAAAGTCGTCATTTCCTACTTTCTCGGTGAGTCCGAATGTTGGAATATTGTGTAGTTTGGGAATGTAGAAAATATTAAAGTGTTTGAAATTATAAATTTCTGTCTCTCGGAAACCTTGCGTCATGGAGAAAAACCGATATCATTTTTGAATTCAGGAGAAAAAATACTTTCAGAATCACATATTTTTCTTTCTGAGACAAAAAAGTTTATTTTTTGTTGCTCAGTGTAATCTACTGTTCTCCATTCTATCTATGTGGTCATTCCAATTTTGTCTTCTCTCATTTATCCAGATGCTTATAGATTCAGTTTCACATAACAGAGCTGCGAATTTTCTCTCTGTGATTTTCCTACGATTTTCCTTAAAACTTAAATTTCGTTTGTTTCATTAATTTGTTTTGTTTTTTGAGTTTCTGTTCGGCATACGCAACCATATGTTAAAACTGGTCTTATGACATATTTGTAAATTCTTACTTTTGTATCTATTCTCAAATTTTTATTTTTCTAAACAGTATTGTTTAAACATCCCAATATTTTGTTTGCAGTATTTACTTGATGGAGGTTTTCATCTCTTATTCTGCTGGTATTAATTCTATTCCTAAATTTTTAATTTCATGACCTGTTCTATACTTTTCCCTTCTATTTCTAATTTAAGACGGTGTGGGACCTTGGTTATTGTCATTGATTTGGTTTTGTTATTGAGATTTTCATGTTATGATAGTTAAACTTAGATTTATTTTAATTCCTTGTTCCATTTATAAGCTCAGTAGATATAATTAAACGCCACTAATGTTGTGTGTGTATGTTGGACGTCTCACTTTCCAGAACTTCCTGTTGTGCTTAATCACTGGTGGAATAATGAAACCTCACTCTGCTCCCGGACAGGGTTTCTCATTGTTTGAAACTTAATACATGGAATATATTGCTAATCGGTAGGGATGTATCAAAGTTTATTTCTGGGCTGGAAAAAATGAGGGACAGACACGCAAGGAAATGACGCTAATTAATTAGAGCACCCTTCTTCCTATATGTGTCGTGTGGTTCTTTCACACGACGATAACACATTGCTCTCGTGTTTAACGCTGTAGCAGCCTACATTTTGTTTTTCGCGCATCTTCACTTGGTGTTTACCACGCAATTGAAAGCATCAGTGGAATAAATACATATCTGAACCTAAATTCATATAGTTTCATTAATCCTTTGGCATATTTTGCAAATGGGTGTAAATTCTTAGTGGTGTTTAAACCATTTATCTCTTATGGGAACTTTCAACAATTTCATGACGAAATCAACCTTAAAATTTCGCCCAGATAAGCGTTGTGATATACCAATGCCACGTCCAAAAAAAAAAAAAAGTGCCTTTTTTTTAACTGCAAGACTCTAAACTACAAGGAAGTAATATTAACTCCTGCCTTTGTGAAATGGAAAACCATGACAACCTACCGGTACGCCGCGTCCCGCCACACGTAAACCTGGCAATCTGCCCGCAAGCCGCCACACTACACTTCCTTTTTCTCACTCAGGGAGCCCATCTGGTTCACACAGTGGGTTGCCATTGCTGGATTCTGGCTACGATTTCTGTACCTTGCTGTTAAAACGGCAGATAGTTTTTTGGATTGGGCCTTGGTACATCACAACGCTTCTCTGAAAGACATTTCAAGGTACCTTTCGGCATGCAATGGTTGACAGTTTGCTTGTCAGTATATAAAAGTATTCTCCTGCAGTGAATTGAGTTCTCGCCTTATCACCTTCTCTTTCGTCTCATGGTCGAGAAGTATATATTTGCAGTTCGTCCCAGGTAACTCATTTCAACAACTCCTTATCTAATATTAAAATTAATACATTCAGCCAAGCTATTTGCATGAAATAGACAGTTAATACAACTGAAGAGATATACAGTATTTTTCTGAACTGGAATTTGAACTCAAGATCTCAAATGCATAACACGGTACCGGTACATCTTGTGTTCAAATCCCGGTTCAGGCATTTTTTCTTTTTTAGTTGTGTTAACTCTTAACCTCCTGTTTTTCTTTAAAACCTAAATATCGCTTCCGTACAAGAGTTGATAGAGCAAGAGTTCCTATAACGTTATCCTGGAAAGTTTTTCTACTGCATATAGTTTTAAAATGGAATTCAGTAGTCATAATATTTGCAGGAATTAGTGATTTCATTCTATAAAATTACTGGCAATAATATTTATTTAGTTTCCTTCAGAAACATGAAATTTTGTTTTTGTAAATTAAAAGGTTGTTTTGAGAAAAATGATACACTCTGTTGAGTAACACTAAGAAATGGTGCTGGGAGTATACATCAATAAAACTAAATAATGTCCATACATACGAATGCGTTATGTAGACCTAATGGAAATGGACAGTTAATGAAAAATTACGGAAATTTTTATGAAATGGCTGAATTAAAATACCTAGCAACAATAATAATTGCGAACAGGAATGAAACGCACAAAGAAATTAAACAGGCTTAATTCTGGAAATTAATCATATTATGTTTTACAGAGGCTCTTGTCCTAACTTCTCTCATAAGACATTGAATTGAAAATATATAAAACTGTTATTTTCCAAGTTAAATGGATGCAAAACAAGGTCTTTAATAATCCTTCCACCCATCCATAGTAATTCTGTCCGAAGGCAGGTCCTTCACTACAATTATAGCATTTTCGTGCTATGCTTGAAGCTTTACTAGGGAATTGTAGGTGCGGTAGCTTCCCGTTGCTTTCCACACCGGTGAAGGATGATGATGATGATAAGGATGATGATGGTCATATGTCTTCGGGGACCGTTTGGGCCTTAAAGTTTTCCTGACATTTGTTTTACAGGTGAGGAAAAACCCCGATAAAAACCTCACCCAGAAAAACTGCCCCGACCGAGGATCGAACCCGGGCCCGCTGCGTGAGAAGGCAGCACGCTACCTCGAGACCACAGCGGTGGACTGTCTCTAATAATGGAGGATTACTAGTATTTGAGAATATATTTCTTAGGAAAAGAGATGAACAGACAGGCGAATGGAGGAGACTACATAAGAGTGAGCTACATGATCTTTATGGCAAACCAGATGTGATAAGAACATTCTTAACCAGGCTAATTTAGTTACGCTTGTTTACCTACAGATGTTAACGAGTGACATAATGTTAGCACATCGCCTAAATGCGACATCTAGTAGACAATTGGATTTTAAGTCTGAATATTTACAAAACCTCAAGCCGAAATTAAAATGTCTCTGAGCAAAATTTAAGCGAACTTCGTCTAATCAAATATTACTATTCAGACTGGACCCATCGACCCTCGGGACTAGAGGCAAGGAACATAACCACTGGACCATCGCGGTTGACACATAGCATATAGGTGATGTAAAATAAAAATATTTTTCATGTTGGTATTTTTTTAATCCGCGTAATATTTGGATGAAAAAATATAAATTTTCCTTATTTAATAATAAATCATTAGAATTCTATTATTTTATGTATGTTGTACTAAAACCAACTATGGCATTGCAAAACACAGTAAAACCTGTCAATGAAGGGACATGACGGTTCCTTAAATATATTTTCTTCTTGGCAGTTTTCCTTTTTATACTGTATTGTATTGTATTGTATTGTATTGTATTGTATTGTATTGTATTGTATTGTAAGCCCATGGCTTCCCTTTACAGAGATTTAGGCGCTCTCCCCCTACAGGGAAGAATTTGAACCATACTAATTTAGTTACACTTGTTTTCGTATAGATGTCATTTGAGTGGTCCGTGGTCAGCGTTCCGCCTCATACTGACATCTAGGAAACTAAGGTAGTACTAGGATGGGAAAATTTGTAAATTTTGCTTAGAGACCTTTTCTTTCAGGCTTAAGGATTTTTTTACGAGCCTGAAAATCTTCAGACTCGGGACCCACGGCTTAAAGTCTCTCCCGGAGGACTTGCTCCTTGGATTTTTCCATCCTAAAAAATCCATCGACCCCGGCCGGGTTTGAACCCGCGACCCTCGGGCCAGAGGCAAGGAGCATAACCACTAGTCCACCGCGGCCGACTTCCTTCTTATAAAGGGTTCCCAAATTACAAGCTTGAATTTTCTCACGCAGTGTAAGGGTTTTACATGCACGCTTTAAAGAAATAACGTGCTGACTGAAATAAAGACAAAATAGTGTATGTAACACAGCTCAGTTTGCACGGCAATGCAAAACAGCTTTATTACACAAAAGCGAGAAGAAACTCAACTACAGGAAGACTGAAGAGTTTCCCAACTCCCTCGCAGGTAACGTAAGCAGGCAAGGAAAAGCGAGGGATTCCCCGCTGTCACACATAAGCAAGGGTATCCCCGCAATACAATGGCGACACAAGAAGGTAAAACGATATAATGCAGAAAGTGTCATGTACAGAATTTTCA
Source organism: Diploptera punctata (assembly GCA_030220185.1). NCBI lineage: Eukaryota > Metazoa > Arthropoda > Insecta > Blattodea > Blaberidae > Diploptera > Diploptera punctata. Next base: position 28,594 of record JASPKZ010002364.1, read on the forward strand.
CGTATGGTCATTAATAGTCATTTTCCGTCTTACTGAGGTAAAAATTAACTATTGATACTTTAAAAACCGTTCCGTTTCAAGATTTCTGGCGTATATAGGACGATTTTACATAAAAATCGTACCGTTCTGGAGATTTTTTTCCGTCTCTACAAGTATCCTTCTTATAAAGGTTCCAGCTAAGACAGGTTTTACTGAACTATCTAGGAGAATATTTGTTCTGTTTCATACCCCGTACACAGTTGAAAACTCACGATCACTGTATAGTAACAATTCAGACAAACTTCTGAATATCTTTTTACGAGATATTCCCTCTAGGGAGTAAAATTTGTATTGGATAAGCAGTATAATTTGAATAATCACGATCGATGGGATGGCTCCGTTCGCAAGCGGTTATACGCTCTGCTCTCTCGCCACTGGATCTCGAGATCGAGCCTCGGTCACTCCACGTGGTGGATGAAACGGAGCTTGAGTAGGTTTTTCTCGAGGTTTCTCCAGTTTTTCCGCTGCCACAATTCATTCCACGACTTTCTCCATATTCATCTTATACATTTCATTTTATTTAATTTCCTTCATCAGCCCCTGTGATAGTGCGTCAGGCGTGTCCCTTGTCATTCACAGACCGCTATTTATAGGGGTTCATCTCATCTTATTCCTCGACCTGACCCTGAGTTGGACACGGGTTGAGGATATTTATTTATTACTTACTTACTTACTTACTCACTGGCACTATCGAACCCGTAGGTTCATGGCCGCGCGGACATAAGCTCTCCATACATCCCTATCCTGAGCTAATGCTTTCCAATCATTCCTGTATAATTTACTTCCCTCAAATCATAGGTAATGTTATTATCCCACCTCATTCTTGGTCTACCAACTGGGCGTTTTCCCTCTGGCTTTCCTACAAGAAGCTTCCATGCAAGTCTTTCATTCCCCATACGTGCGACATGTCCTGCCCATCGCAGTCTACGAGACTTAACTGTTCTTATTATATCTGCCTTCCTATAAAGACCATGTAGTTCATTGTTATGTAGTCTTCTCCATTCACCTGTCTGTTCATCTCTCTTTGGTCCAAAAATTTTCCTAAGTACTTCATTCTCAAATACTTGTAATCTCCTTTCCTCCCTTAAAGTAAGAGTCCATGTTTCGCACCCATATAATATAACTGGTAGAATAATAGTTTTATATATTTTCAGTTTAACGTTTTTTGAAAGAAGTTGGGACATCAAGAGTCTCTGCAATGCATAATAGCACGCATTTCCAGAATTGAGCCTATGTTTAATTTCTTTGTGCATCTCATTCCTATTTGTGATTATTGTTCCTAGGTACTTGAATTCAGCCACCTCCTCAAAATTTCCTCATTTGTCCTTAGCTGTCCATTTCCATTATATAATGAATTTCTACGTGTGACCATATATTTAGTTTTATTGATATTTACTTCCAGTCCTAATTTCTTAGTGTTGCTCAATAGTGTGTGCGTGTTGTCCTTTAGTATCTCCTTGCTATCGGCCAATAATACTACTACATCATCAGCATAAACTAACAGCTTATTAATACCATTGAGTTGTAAGCCTTCCTCATTCTCTAAAGATTTAATGGCATGCTCTAGTACAAAATTAAATAGTAGAGGAGATAGTGCATCTCCTTGCTTCAACCCATTCTGGATTTCAAAAGTATCCGAAAACTGTTTGCCTACACGCACCCTACTCTTTGTGCCATTTAGACACATTCGTATAAGTCTAACTAACTTTTTAGGAATTCCGAACTCCAGCAGGATACTATATAACTTCTCCCTTTAATTGAATCATATGCTTTTTTGAAGTCTACATATAGTTGATGTACAGTACCATTATATTCCCATTTCTTTTCTAAAATCTGTCTTATACTAAAAATCTGATCTGTTGTAGACCTGTTTCTTCTAAATGCACATTGATGATCTCCTAGGATGTCATCGATATAGGGAGTAAGTCTGCTTACTAATATATTTGTAAGAATTTTGTACGAAGTTGAAAGTAATGAGATGCCCCTGTAGTTGATGCAATCAGTTTTATCTCCTTTCTTATAAATTGGTACGATAATTGATTCCTTCCATTCATCTGGAAGAGCTTCTTTTTCCCAAATCATACTAAGCAACCAGCGTATCTTGTCCATCAATTTTTCTCCACCTGATTTTATCAGTTCTGCTGGGATCTCATCTGAACCTGATGCTTTATACATCTTCAATTTTTCAATCGCCATTTCAACCTCTAATGCATTTGGTTCTGCAACTAGCATTTCTGCTGTCTGTAAATTATCCTCCTCAATGTCCTGTTCTGTATGTACATTTAATAGCTGATTAAAGTAACTTTTCCATCGATTTAATATACTCCTGGAATCTGCAATCATATCCCCATTTTCATTCCGAATTATGTTTGTTTTAGCCTGAAACCTTTTCTTCTCTATACTGATTCCCTGATATAATTCTCTAATGTTCCTTTTTTTTTGCGTTCATTTCAAGATCATTAACCTTCTCTCTCAAATATTATTTATAAAATTTTAACTGGAAGTCTGTAATATATAGGTATTATTACATTCACTATAGTCACTCATACTTAAAAACTGCGAACTTACAATACGATAGATTCAGTCTGTACATAAAGAAAGAGGTTTCAGTACTTTCAACTGTCTAGCAAGTGAAGTTAACGTGCAGCCAACTGTTTAAACGCTGTTTTCTTGTTAGCTGAATGTTCTAGTGTGAGTAGACATTTTTTATGACTACGTTTGTTTAATTAGATTTAAATTGATTTTACCTTATTGCTATATTACCGATAAAGAAGAGTTGGAAGTCACGGAAATTGAGGTCGCTTTTAACGTTTTATTGCAGTGTCGATTGTAGATATACGTACTTTCTGATATACTGCAGCATAATTGTGCTACAATTGAACTGTAATATTGTACCGGGGTATCTAATTAAAAACTAATTACTTTGTGGGTACGGCTTCAAATTAAATTACGCAGCGTTTAAAGACATTAAAGCAGCTACATTGGAGACAGTTTTTAGTGCATTGTATTGTAGTTTTGAACAAATTGTTAAATGATATGTTGGTTCATATATCCGTTATAAATCATTGTCGTTGGAAGTACATGAAATAACTGATCAAAAATAGACTACTTTCCTGATGAATCAAGTTGTTTTTAATTTCTACTTTCTTTTATTGCTAGAATTAAAATCCAGACTTACCATTAATTTATTAAATTTAAATTATGTTATTGTATAGTTATATTATTTGATTTATTTAAGGTTAATGACGTTCAATCAACTGAAATTAAATAGATTTAGGCAATTTTGGGGAACAACATACACAAACATTGAGATTCTTCTTCTTCCTCGGCTTTCCTCCACTTATAGGTTTGCCGTCTTCAATTTCCATTTATCTCTATCATTCCAATCTCCCTCTTCCAAATTCCTATCATCCATTATTGTTCTGACGTAGGTTTTTCATTTTCATCTTGGTCTGCCACGTTTATTTCCTCCAGGGGGTAACCATTGGTATATATTTCTTGGCCATCTTTCATTTATAATTCTTTGTACATGACCATACCATTTAAGCGTTTGATTTTAAATCCTCTTAACAACAGATGTGGTGACATTCATTTCTCTCCAAATGAATCATTTCTTATTTTATCCTGTCTTGTTTTTTGGAGCTTCTTATAAAATAATCAAATTCAACTGTTCTAATTTTATTCTTTTGTAATTCCGTCAAAGACAAAGTTTCACTTCCAATGACAAAATATTCTATATTATGCTCTTATAAATTTTCATTTTAGTTTCCTTTGTAATATTTTACATTGAAATATAAAGTACAAAATATTACTGAAGTTCTACAAAGTGATTGCATTGCCACTATTTTTATATGACAGTGAGAACTGGACATAAACTGCAGAGCAGTTAAAAAAAATAATAATCAGACATGATTTTTCTTCGATTTGTAACAGGTTGTGCGTTGTTAGATCATATACATCAGGAATGAACTGAATGTACAATGAGTTTTACTCGACTTGCGGCCATTAGCGTGGGCAGCGCGAGGTTATGACTCAATGCCCGCAGTCACTTTCTCGCCATCGGCCGCAGGTCGAGTAAAACTCACTGTACAAACAATTACGGCAATGGTCGAATAATATAGGACAAATTGGAGAAACCATGTTAAACGCATGCCAACAACTAGAATACCAAAAGCCATCCTAAATTATAATCCTCTAGGAGAAATAAGTGCTAGGGGACCTATGAAGAGATGGCGTGACCTGTTTTAAATCGGAACATGCCAAATGCCTAAACCTTGATGTCGATGATGATGTTTATTCACTGAACATATATTTAAAAAATCAGCAAAACAATATTTCATTAAATCTCCTGTAAGGTCTATTTTAAGCTATGTAGTGAGTGTTGCTCATGAGTAAAGATAATGAAGATTGGCCCAGGATATGAAAGGAAAGTCCTAAATAAATATTAGGACTGGTGAATGAAAACTGAAATTGGCATACATTATATAGGCCTAACAATGAATATATTCATTATTCATCATTCATTTCTGATGTGGTCAATAAGAAGTTTAGTAAAGTAACAAGATAAAGCTGGGTAGGTCATATTGCAGGATGGCAGAGGATTATCCTACTATTTCATCATCATCATCATCATGATCATCATAGTCCATTCACGAATTGTGGCCACTTGTTGACCTGTTTCGGCCTCAACAGAAACACCATGCAAAATTCTTTCGAGTGGATGTCCTGGTCTTCTTCTTCCTGCAGGTTGATAGCTTAACATTTGTTTGGGTATCCTGTAATCTTCCATTCGATGAACATGTTGCATCCATCTTGACTTGTATTCATAAATCATATTGTTTTCTAAAGGTTCCATGTGTAATTCTTGTAATATGTCTTCGTTTTTTTTTGTGATCTAGTGATGCATATCTTGCAGTCCTCCGAAGATACCTTCCTTAAACTTGTAGGAAGCAAAACTTGAGATGATTTGGTCTAGTGGAGCAACATTTTAGAAAGCTTGGAATTACAGGATGGGGAAAGAAAGCTTCGGATTGATATGAACGGAATGAAGTTTTGACAACGCCCAGGGATCAAAATAGACTATAGTAAGAATAACAATAAGAGTACATTTTATTCACAAATAAATTTTGTACATAATATTGACACCCGAATAAGCAATTACTCGTCATCAAGTGCATTTCAGTTACAGAAAAATAATACAAGTGGTGTATATAGCCTATAATGCAAAGTTTTTAATTAAGGGAGAGGAGAAACAAAATTATTTCAGTTACAGAAATAATAAAAGTAGTGTATATAGCCTACAATGCAAAGTTTTTAATTAAGGGAGAGGAAAACAAAAATTATACATTTAGGTACATAAAAATATAAAAATTAAGGGAGAGGAAAACAAAAATTATATATTTAGGAACATAAAAAATATAAAAAAATAATATAAAGGAAAAAAAATAAAACAATATAAATAGATGAAACCAGACTGAAGAAAAGTAATTAAAGAAATTAGGTTTATATATAATAGAAATCAAAATTAGGTGAAAATGTCAAAATATAAAACGCACTCTGACACACAATAATAATAATAATAATAATAATAATAATAATAATAATAATAATAATTATTATTATTATTATTATTATTATTATTATTATTATTATTATTATTATTATTATTATTATTATTATTATTATTATTATTATTATTATTATTATGAAATAGTAAGAATGCTTATGAACCCAGATTCCAACATGATTTGTTCATTTGCTTTTGAATTTATGTGTTAATTCAGGACCCCTCGTTATGTTAATGTTGACTAGAACTACAGGGACTTTCTTCGCAAATTTTGTGATGACGTTGAACAGTGAACTGCTATCTTACTTAAGCATTCAATTAAAGGAATAGAAACGTTAGTGAATGTATGTAGAAGGAAATATAAATCTAACAAAGATTTATCCTTTCCGGATTGTGAACCAAGGATTCTGATTGCAAATCTCGTGTTTTACTGTAGAAACTCCTGGTTAGCCGAGTAGCGCACGATAATTAGAATTTGATAATGTCAGTTACCCAATAAGTGAAGTAATTGCGTAACTAAAATTTGTTCTCGGGCTAAAAGCAATTTTAAATATTTGTTTTATTAGCTTTCTTTCCAACTACCCCGACCTTCAGAATTCATACTCCATATGTCGAAATAAATATTCATAACCCTTAAATTGGGAATATATCCTAATAACTCACTAATTCACTCACTGTCACCATCGAACCCGTAGGTTCTAGTAATTATTTTTTTGTGAATATTTAATTGTTTATTTTTAAACAGTAATAATTTTTTTTCACTTTTGTGTTTGTATACCCCATACATCCCACGTGAGGACACGGGTACACCCTAGTGGGAGTTTCTTAATCAAGCTACTTTACTTAACCTTATTTACCTACAGATGTCAGCGAGTAACACGTGGGTGGCACATCGCCTCAGTGAGACATCTGGTAGGCAAAAAATGTATTACTTGGATGAATGAAAGTCAATTATATTTAGCACAGGGACTTTTTTATTCAGGCTTGTGGTTCTTTTACGAGCTTGACAATATTATTATTGTTATTATCGTATAAAATGTTGTTTGTACATGAAATTTACACTGCTACGTTTAATGTATCTTTAACTGTTTATAATTAGTATAGTGCATATCTATATTTGTTAAATATTTATTTGTATTTGGGCTGGTTGACCGGATGAGAAGGCCTTATGGCCTTAACTCTGCCAGAATAAATAAACATTATTATTATTATTATTATTATTATTATTATTATTATTATTATTTAGACTCGGGATCCACGGCTTGAAGTCCTCCCAGAGGACTTGTCTCTTTGATTTTTCCATCCTAAAATCCATCGATCCCGACCGGGTTTGACCTCGTGATCCTAGAGACTAGAGGCAAGGAGACCAGTAGACCACCGCTACCGACATTTCATTCTTAAAATTTTAATGTATTGAAAATAAGTACCTGATATATCAGTCATCCTGAACTAAACTTAATTTCTGTAAAAAAATGTCGTCAATTAGTCAGTTTTTTAAAACAGAAATCCATTTAGTTGGGGGCGACTGACATATCAGGTACTTATTTTAATATTTTATTACATAATATCAACTGTGATTTACAATGAATTTCAAAAGTAATTGATTTCACTCATAATAAACAACAATGTCTCATGTGCTTAGAAACAAACAACGTAACAAACCCCTGGAAGACCTCCATACATAACATACCTGACCGGCGAAGACAAGAAGCTGTTGCGAAGTTCCGGCTCCAAACTGGACACGATATTCGGGATGATGTGAGTTGCGTCCAATATGAACTGTTTACCTTTTTAAGTACGTGAGTTGCGGCCCGGCGTGCTTTTTTAAGTATGTGATTTGCTGTCCAGCGTGCTTTTTGGAGTACGTGAGTTGCGGCCAGAATAAAATGTCCTATCGTCTGGTATAATGTAACAATTAAGGGTTGCAGATTTCATCTTGGGCAAAATTGGTATAAGAAAATTCTGCAACTTGGAGTTCAAAATGGCGCCAGAAGAATGAAGAAAGCGATTTCTTGAAATTGGTTTTCGGACTTCCATTTTTAGATCCGAATGACGTAGATGCCTGTTTTATTGCAGATCTGATGCCTATTCTATCTAATGACGAAAAGGTAAGGGAATTCTTGGATTACATTCTCGAAAATTACATTGCTGGCGATGCTACTTTTCCGCCGAAAATTTGGGCTGAATTTTCTTATTCAACAAGATGAACGACAAACAGTTGTGAATCATTTCACAAGAAACTGAATAGCCTTTTCTCAAGCAATCATCCCAACATATTTCAATTAGTTCACACTTTATTGGATATACAGTCTGAAACATATATTTATTTAAGGAGCAAAGGAAAGCGAACGAAATCCATCCTGGAAAAATAAATGTTTTTACAAGAACAAATGTTTGCTCTAGAAGAAAAAAACTGTGACTAGACTTCAGTACATAAGTCAGTTTCTTTTAAATTTTTGCCCGTTTCCAATTAATGAATGTAAAATAGAATGACAATATTTAATAAATGGCTGTTTTAATAACATACAACCCAAGATTTTAACCATGCCACCAACAGTCCTAAGCCTGTAAATGGGAAGGGAATGTTGGCTAGTCTTTGAGATGGATTTGGTCACCCTTAAATTCTCTAAAAAACGACCTACGTATCTAATACCACCCATGGGCCGCAACTTACGTATCCAGCGAACTTACCTTGGCCGCAACTCGCTTACCCAGCGAACTCATCTGGGCCGCAACTAGCGAGATTTTCTGGTTCTGGGACGCAACTCACCGTTCCCGAGACATTCTTGTCAAACATCTGTCTCGCTTTGGAATACCTCAAACGCCCACCTGCAGGCTCTGTATCTGTATGAAAATATGGACAGGGAACACTTAATGCGCTGCCCGGCTCTTCGCAGTGCATCTGAGACCTGGAAAATATTGAGGATCCATAACCATGATGAATCAGATGAACAAATGGTGTTTTTGTTAATGTTTTATGCCATTAGATAAATAAGCAATAAATATAATAAAAGTTAAAAGAAATTGCTGCATTCTAAATAATTTTGCCAGGAAAATATATGAGGTGTAGAACATATGAGGACACAAAATTCGCATAGTTTATTGTGACATCATTATTTCGTTAGCTTTTACAATAGGGTCATAACTAAAGGTTACAATCCAGCAATATGTATAGCAAATAAACACTCGGAAAATTGATTGATATGCATGTAGCCTACATAAAAAAATGAAGAAAACGTGAGTTAAAATAGAATGGTACCGTAATAATGGAATATTAAAAGCTGTACAGCAACAGTTTTCCATATACTGTGGACAGTGCTCTGTAATTGATTTTACTATGCCGTGAGTGCTATAAAAAAAGTGGGGCGCGCTCACTCGCACAGGGATATAACATGATAATATTAAATGTATATGTCTCCATTAGGAAGATTGTATATATACAGAGAGATGCAAGTTGAGTCCTTTGGGAGCAAAAATAGAGTATAGTATACACTGGGACAGGAAATAGTTGAAAATAAAACAGCTTTGTATTAAAGTGACTACAAAAATGCTATATATCTATACTAGCTAATACCCGGCGTACGCTGCTACGCCTAAATAAAATTAATGTGCTTTTATGTTTAGTTGAATAAGTAAAAGGAAAAATAATTATATATTTATATTTTTAGATACCCCATGCTGATTACCCGGCGTTGCCCAGGAATATACTTATCCCGATCTTCTTGACATAAATGAGATGAAATACGAAAATTAATGTGTTTTTATGTCTAGTTAAATAAGTGGGAGGAAATAAATTATGTCATTATTTTTAGATACTCCGTGCTGTTGACTCGGCGTTGTCCGAAAATCTACTCATCCCGATCTTCTTGGCATAAATGAGCTGAAAGACGAAAATTAATGCACTTCTTATGATTATAAGATAAAAGTTAAAAAATTGAATGTACCTGTTGACAGGTGCCATTGTCCTCAACTTTGTTAAAACAACAGGTATGTTTCTATTTTTAACTTGCATCTTATGACTATTCACCTCAACGGAATTTTATATGAATTTTATTAGTATTGACTCTTATGATTAGTTGAATAAGTAAAATAAAAATAATTATAAATGTATATCGTAATTATTTTAAGATTCCCTGTGCTGATTACCCCGGTGTTGCCTGGAATCTACTTATCTCGATCTTCTTGGCATAAATTAGCTAAAAGACAATTCGTTATTGTGAGTTATCCGTAAAAGAATACCCGCCATGAGCTGCTATGCTTGCACAGGAATCTATGTACTTGACTCGATCTTCTTGGCATCAATGAAAGACAAAAATGATTATTGTGAGTTATCCGTAAGAGATAAACATATGCTGTTGGGGACATGCTGACTCAACCGGGACTCGATCCACCGACCTTCGTAGTTGTAGCATATTCCTTTAACCAGCTACGCTACGCGTGCCACCGCTTTATTAAATGAATATCCCTAATTCTGTTTCTATATCCAGATGTAAGCGCTTGTGATGTATTATGTGTGGGAATACAGAGTGTAACCTTTAACCAATAATTAGAGGAAAGTGGAGTCGTTTGCACTAAGGTAGTAGATAAACTGAACTGCTTTTTCAGTTGAGATGAACTGAACGCTTTCAGTCTGATTGCATTTATGAACTTCATTGATCGATTGCAAATGTACTGCATGATCCTATTTTGAGCGCAAATGATGCTCACAGGGGTGTATTTTATTGAGCACTGCATATGTACGACCTGCTCTATGATGCACTGAGGCATTTCATATCTGATACAAACTAAAGGCTATCCTCATCAAAACAAAACCAAGTCATCAGTATGGACACCGACGTACGATGTAGAAGCAATAAGTACGCGAAAAAGTAGTTCCCTTCATTAAATTAAAAATATGTCCTCTGAATATACTTATTATTAATGAATGAAAATAATAATAGTAATATTCAAAACACAGAAAACATTCTAAAATATACCTAATCAATAATTACAGCTTAAAATGGGTTATTTCATATGGATGATGCATTTGAGTCATGCTTCGATCGATTCTGATGCAACAAAATGACAAGGTGTCAGTCTTCTGTTGCTGTGTCGCCATCTAAAATTTTAAAACACAAGTCTGGCAAACCTTTGACTAGTGGTAAAAAACAGTTATTTTAAATGTATTTCACAAGGTCAATGAAAAATCTCACCAGCTTTCTTGTAATCTACCCCACTCAACGATCACATGTCTTATATATTTCACATGTGCTCCCTGTCAATGTGACAGTAATTGTGGCGCGAAAGGCGGAAGGATACAATTGGCGTTTGTTTATGTTAGGGTCACTCTAAGAGCGGGTAAGGTTTAGTTAAATCTCTTTCTCTTTTCTTGTATTTTATTACCTGAGTCAGGTACTTCTTAGTCCTGATTAAAACAATAGAATGTCAAAATACAACTATAAGTTAGATATGCATATATTTGTGGGGTGGGTGGACATCCAAATTTTATCTTTTTGCACACCAAAAATTCAAAATTATGAATTTCAATAAATAACATATGAAATATACTAATGGCCACTATCACTTACTATAAGGTATTATTGCTCTCTCCTACTACACCAATATTTTATTTTTATGACGCAGAAAAAAAACACGATTTATAACCTGATAGCTTATTTTTAACAATTTTGGAGGTGTCTATATTTATCCACCCACCCGAGATTTGTTTTACTAACGCATAACAAGGATTTAAATTGTTTTCCATATGTTTATATATATATATATATATATATATATATATAGATTCTTTTTTAATTTTTGGAAAGTACATGTTTCTATTTCATGTTATTGTGCCTAATTTTCCAGTTTCTCAAAAAACGTTAAACTGAAAATATATAAAACTCTGATTATCCAGAAAACACTGGAGTTCAAGGGAGGAGAAAATATTACGAGTATTTGAAAATAAAGTCTTAAAAAAATTATACCAAAGAGAGATGAAGCGACATGTGAATGGAGAAACTTCATAATAGTGGGCTACATGATATTTATAGGAAACATACGTAATGAGAAAATTAAGTATCTTAGACTGAGATGGGCAGCACATTATGTCACGAATGGTGAATAAAAGAGGGACAAAGAACTCCTTGTAGGAAAATGAGAGGGTGAGCACCAAGTACGCAGCTTAAGAATGAGGTTGGTGAATTATACAGGGTGTTTTATAAAGGATAGCGCAAACTTAAATGAGTGATAGTACACAACAATGTCCCAAGCAACATGGGTCCGCAAACGAGCCGTTTGCGAGATAATTACGAATGTATGGTTACAAGCCGCCACTGACTTCATTGTAAATATCGTCCTAGTTAGTAGAAATTTATTTGAATTTAGACTTTACTATTAATTTTTCATCTCATTTAGTTCACATTTCACAGTTCACTTCACTTATGGGTTACCTGTTAAAGGAGACGTTAAAGTGTCTTCCTTGCATTTGGATGCAATACTGAGCTCGTCTCTGCAATGAATGTCGAATTCTTTCGAAAATCCCTGGATCATTTGAATTTTTGACAAGCATGTACAACTCTCTGCTCCAGTTCTTCAATCGTGTTAACGGGTGTGCTGTACACTTCGCTTTTGAGGTGACCCCAGACATAAAAATCCAAAGGATTTAGATCAGGTGATCTTGGAGGCCAAGGTACAGATCCGCCTCGACCTCTCCATCTTTGGCCGTATCTGCGCGTTAGATGCCATCTCACAGCAGCAGCAAAATGTGACGGAGCTCCATCATGCATGTACCACAAACTCCGACGTTGCTGAAGGGAAACATCCTCAAGCAATCCTGGAAGATGACGCCGCAGAAACCTAAGGTACCTCCGTCCATTTAGTTTTCGTGGAAGGATGTGTGGCCCAATGAGATAATCATCTAGTACGATGTTATAAACAATGACATCAATGGCGACTTGTAACCATACATTCGTAATTATCTCGCAAACGGCTCGTTTGTGGACTCATGTTTATTGGGACATTGTTGCTTCTATTATCGTGTACTTTCAACCATTTAAGTTTGCGCCATCCTTTATGAAACACCCTGTATAATTAATGATTTGAGGGAGTTAAAAGGATATGATTGGAAAACATTAGTTTGGGATAGAGTTGCGAGGAGAGCTTATGCCTTCGCGGATATTAACTTAAGGATTCGGTAGTGCCACTCAGCTTTATTCTAACCAATTTCATAATTTTTAATAAGCAAAATATTAACATTCATACCTATTCAACAACTGTTTCAAAAACGACATGTATAAAATGTATTCATAAAATATAGAACAAGAAATTCCACGAGCCGACCGAGGAATGCAAGTGTGTGTTATGTGGACAAAGGTGTCCGAATACCACATCATAACATGTGTGAAAATAACTAAAACTATCACAGACTACGCAAAGACTGAACTAATACTCAACCTGAATGTATTATTATTATATTATTATTATTATTATTATTATTAATTATTATTTTTATTATTATTATTATTGTTGATATTGTTGTTATTCATGTTGATATTGTTTTTTATTATTATTGTTATAATTATGATTATTATGATTGTTATTATTACGATTATTATTATTATCATGATTATCATCATTATCATTATCGCCATTATTATCATTATCGTCATTATCGTCATTATTATTATTATTATTATTATTTATTATTATATTATTATTATTATTATTATTATTGTCCCGCGCCGTAGCCGAGTGGTTAAGGCAGGAAGCCTTGGCGCAGATCTACGGGACTTGCGCTGGTTCGAGTCTCCATGGGAGAAGACATTTTCTCATGGTATTTCGGCCAATATGGGACCGGTGCCCACCCAGCATCGTGGTGCATTTGGGTAGCTACAATAAATAGCGGCTCCAGGTTGAGAAAACCAGATATAACGGCTGGGGGACACGACATGCTGACCACACGTCATCCCTACACTGGCAGATTATCATCTACCTCTGTGATTGACACATGTGGATGTGAGGCCAGCAGCCGGCTGATAGGCTAAGGGCCTTGTAGGCCTGTCGCGCCAGGAGGTTTATTATTATTATTATTATTATTATTAGGCTATAAAATTTACTCTAACCTTCTCATACAGAATTTATAACATAAAATAGGAAGAGAAATAATGTTTCTAAAATATATGCTAATACAAACTAATCACTATATATTATTACAGTTATGAATACGTAGGCAGGTTGTAATAATGAAACAAATTAAAGTTTTATTATTGATTTCATACATCTCAATGATGGATAAATCATATTTGAAGAGAAAAAATTTTCTCTTCAAATATGATTTATCCATCATTGAGATGTACGAAATCAATAATAAAAACTTGGAAAAAGCCGTGCTGGCTGTAATGTATAATTCCCAAATATGTCTTCTTAATAAAGGAGCCGCCATTTGCAAGATAGAAGCATGGCTTCACAGCATTTGGTGGATGGGAATTACAATGTATATAGAGAAAGATTTGCGTTAGATCGGTACTTGCTCAGGTAGCTCAGTTGGTAGAGCACTTGGTCTAGAGAACCAAGGGTCCCGGGTTCAAGTCCCGGTCTGAGCGTATAATTTTCTCTTCAAAAAAAAATTAAAGTTGTTTAAATTAGTACTGTCTATTGACAAATTAAATGCTAATTATTGACACCTAGGCCCTATTAACGTACGTGTTATAAAATTAAGTTAATTTTGGTTAAACCTTATAGTGGTATAAGTTGTCCTATTGATGATATGAACTTGTTATTTATATCAATGTACTTTCTTGGTTATTTTTACTTAATCTATTTGTAAAATTTCTAATAAATGTGTCCCTCGCCGTAGCTGAGTGTTTAAGGCATGATACCTTAGCGCAGAGCTATGATAGGCCTACTCGCGCTGGTTTGAGTTCCCGTGGGAAAGACATTTTTTCAAGGAATATCATTCGACATGGGACCGGTGCTCAATTAATATCGTGAGGAATTTGGGTAGCTCATTATGTAGCGGACCTAGGTTGAGAAAACCACTATAATGACTGAGGGACCTACATGATGACAACATTTCACTACTATAATTGGCGAGGTGATTGTCTACCTATGACTACATGTGGATGTAGGCCAACAGCTGACTGGTGGGCCAAGGACTTTTTAGGCTTGTCATGCCAGGAAGGTTTTTTGCTATTTAAGTTTTTTTTTCATATTATTATATACAAGTTTCCTCATTATAGGATTGCCTCAAGAACAAAGTGATACAGAAAATTTAATTTTCGAAATTGATGACATACATTTCGTACATTAAAAAAATCAAATTGTAATTGAAGTATTCATACTATAAAGTAGAAATTGTGTAAAGATGGTTTCTTAAAATTGAAATTGATCCTCTAATGGCAGCGATGGCAATTTTAGAAAGATACTCCCTGTCCAAATCTAAGGAATTCCATAATTTAGCTAAGAATCCTGGTATAGTACCTCTTGCCCCGATCATCAATCCTGTGAGAGTTATACTATCTAATTGGTATTTATCTTTGTAATAGTCAATTGTTGTCCCGCGCCGTAGCCGAGCGGTTAAGGTAGGAAGCCTTGGCGCAGAGCTACGGGACTTGCGCTGGTTCGAGTCTCCATGGGAGAAGAAATTTTCTCATGGTATTTCGGCCAGTATGGGACCGGTGCCCACCCAGCATCGTGAGGCAATTGGGTAGCTACAATAAGTAGCGGCTCCTCCAGGTTGAGGAACCAGCTATAACGGCTGGGGGACTCGACATGCTAACCACATGTCACCCCTACACTGGCTGTTGATCATCTACCTCTGTGATTGACACATGTGGATGTGAAGGGCCAGCAGCCGGCTGGTAAAGGGCAACCGCTGAAAAGTGGAAAGACCCTCAATCGGAAATAGTCAATTGTTGACTCATATATGGCTTTCTTTTCACAGTCAACTTCCTCAGATTGTCCACTATGAGTCTCAAAACGGATTGTGGGATCTAATATCATACCAACTTTAGAAGATGGTCTAAATGCAATCATATCTATTCGTCTGTTACTTCCATACTGTTATGTGTTGATGAAAGTTGCTTTTGATTTGTGAATATTAGAAAAAAAAGTGTAATGTTTCGTTTTCCAGAATTTATGTAAAATCGTAAAGAACCAATGAGACGTAGCATAAAAGAAAGAGAGATGGTGCAGTGCGTGCTAACCCTTCTAAAAGCAGTCACTCCAAACGAGTTGTTGTAGTTTATAAATTCGGAGGTTTGTGTATCGTGAGAAATACACTGGCTACTTCATTATTATGTGCGTCAAGTACAATGTATTTCAATTATAGTGTGCGTACATTTTAAACATTTTTCAATGTTTCAGGCCCACACTCACAAAATATATTTCATCTCACGTTTATTTATATCGAGCGTAAATGTATATTACAGGAAAACAGCAACAAAAATAAAATTATTACAGGAGGGTGGATTTTGGAAGGTTTAAAAGAAGCATTACATTTAAAAACATAAAAAGTTGATCGTTTTTATTATTCTTTTACCTCCCATTGTTTCGTAGAATTTTCAAACCAGTGGCCTGGGCATATAGGCATGGAAGACAAACTCTGAACCACATATTAAATAGACACATAGAGGGGGGGCTTTCCTGGATCTCTGGTTTGTAGTTCGCGAAGAGAAGCAAAGAAGTCGTAAGGTTTGGAAATTAATCAAGTACAAATAATAATGTTTCTACTTTCAGTACTTTTTAATTCATAACGAAACACCGTTGAGGCCACTATGTCAAATTTAAAATGTAAAATAGATACCTGAGAACCCAGTCGTCCTTAATTTTATAAAGGCTGTAGATGTGAAGCACTTTCGAAACATATGCTCCATCCTCAGCATGTAAATCGTGAGTAGTTGTTTGTGAGAATCTTGTAGAGATTGTTGACGTCATTGGGTGTGTTCTCATTAAGAAGGTGAGTGTTTCTGGTCTCTTTATATGACAGATCATCAGTTTAATACTATCGATAACATATCCAGTATTCATAAAGAAAACAACAACTTGAAGATCAATATTCTCGAAAAGATCGAGATCTTGAAAGGGACCAGAAACATTCACCTGCTTAATGAGAAACACCCAATGACGTCAACCATCTATACAAGAATCTCACAAACGACAAGTACCAATCTACAGGCTGAGGATGGAGCATATGTTTTCTACGGGTTGAAAATCGCTGAATACTAAGAAGTAAGTAGTAATTCTAATAAAGGCATTAGAAAGTTAATTTCTCAATTATGATATAAGTGAAGGATGGTACAGTAAAACCTGTCTATGAAGGAAGATGACGGTTCCTAAATATATTTCCGTCTTGGCAGTTTTCCTTCTTATAAAGGGTTCCCAAATTACAAGCTTGAATTTTCTCACGCAGTGTAAGGATTTTACATGCACGCTTTGAAGACAAAGTATTGAACTGACATACAGACAAAATAGTGTACGTAACGCAGCCCAGTTTGCACGGCAATACAAAACAATTCTATTACACAAAAACGAGAAGAAGGAACTCAACTACAGGAATACTGAAGTTTCCCAACTCCCTCGCAGGTAACGTAAGCAGACAAGGAAAAGCGAGGGATTCCCGCTGTCACACATAAGCAAGGATATCCCAGCAATACAATGACACAGAAGAAGGTAAAACGAGATAATGCAGAAAGCGTCACATGCAGAATTTTCACGTGTGGTCATTAATACTGTAATTAGAACGTGCTTAAG
This sequence comes from Diploptera punctata, assembly GCA_030220185.1. Taxonomy (NCBI): domain Eukaryota; kingdom Metazoa; phylum Arthropoda; class Insecta; order Blattodea; family Blaberidae; genus Diploptera; species Diploptera punctata. The sequence goes on from JASPKZ010002364.1 coordinate 45,926, forward strand.
AATAATTCTCTGTCATACCGAGGTAAAACATTAACTCTTGGTACTTTAAAAACCATTCCGTTTCCGCGTTATGAAGGTTTCCGGCTTATACTGGACGATTTTACATATAAAATCGCACCGTTCTGGAGATTTTTTTTCCGTCTCCACAAATTCTTTCTTATAAAGGTTCCGGCTAAGGCAGATTTTACTGTATTAATAAGAGAAACAGCCTCAAAAGCTATAATAAATATGGATCACTTTGTCCTTGTGGCAGTCCTCCAATGAATAGTTTTATGTAATAAAAATATTATTACGCATTAATTGAATGGAATATATCACATTACAAGCATTGGTATTGGGTTTATATATAAACTGTAAAGGATTGGGACCGACTCAGATTATGTGGAGTAACTGCGCTCCCCCCCCCTTTTTTTCCCCCCTCCGAGTGACAGAAAGTTCGGCGAGAGGATAGTGCGGAACGTGTGGTGATGAGTTTATATGCAGATCGATGTACTATTGCAAATTAGATGAGTTGGTACAGATTCCTGCTATCGAGCAAGTTTTATTGTGTTAATTTGACTATTACACTCACATGACGTCACACTAGAGTTAAATGTTATAAGTCTAGGCTTATTAATTTTTAATTAAACCAACAGCGCATTGCCAAATTATGTTTTCGAAATGTACAATACAACAACCTAGACTCGCGTGGCGCTCGGCTCAGCCGCATTCCTTCTGGGACTTCCTTTCTCTGGGAGTACAGTACCTAGTATTCAGCGAATCCAATAAAAAAAGTACTTCTGATCTCTACATTTTGGATCGTGACTTTGAAACATTCTGTATATAATAATTTGTATATATGTGTAAAAATGTAAATTTACCATGACACAATTGATTGTTGAAATAAAAAACAAACGGTGTGAAAAAATCAGGACATATATAGATATATTTGTCGGTTGCATGATCAAACACACACAAAACTACATTATATATGGAAATGGACAGCTAATGACAAATGAGGGAAATATTGAGGAAGTGGATGAATTCAAATACCTAGGAACAATAATAACAAACAGGAATGAAATGCACAAGGAGATTAAATATAGGTTCAATTCTGGAAATGCATGTTATTATGCATTACAGAGACTCTTGACTTCCCAACTCCTTTCAAAAAACGTTAAACTGAAAATATATAAAACTATATACTATTATGTATGGATGCGAAACATGGACTCTTACTTTAAGGCAGGAAAGGAGATTACGAGTATTTGAGAATAAAGTTCTTAGGAAATTTTTTGGACCAAAGAGGGATGAACAGACAGATGAATGGAGAAGACTGCATAACAGTGAAAATTGCATGGTCTTTATAGGAAGCTAGATATAATGAGAACAGTTAAGTCTCATAGACTGCGATGGGCAGGATATATGGCACGAATGGGGAATGGAAGGCGTGCATGGAAGCTTCTTGTAGGAAAACCTGAGGGAAAACGCCCAGTTGGTTGACCAATAATGAGGTGGGAGAATAACTAACTATGATTTGGGGGAAATAGATTATACAGGGGATGATTGGAAAACATTGGCTCAGGATAGGGATATATGGAGAGCTTATGTCCGCGCGGACATGAACCTGCGGGTTCGATAGTGCCAGTGAGTTAGTTAGTTACATGATCAAACTCTGTTAATCCGATTACTGTTATAAAATAATTAAACGTGTGGGATTTCATAAGCAATTGTTCTGGAGCTATATTTACCTTTATACTCTACTTGGTTTAAGTACATTTTACCTTTATTTCGGTGAGAATACGTTGAAATAAGTTATATTTTACTGTCATAGTTATGGAGATAGGGGAAAAACCACAAACAACAAAGAATGTAGCCTCATATAAATTTTATTTTTGTTCTCTGCCGTAAAGCACAACAATGGGGGTTCCGGAACTATACTCCGGACCAACGGGCTTGTATTTTTACGGTCAACGTACACAGTTTTACCAGAGCGGCGATGAAAAAGAGCACGCAGCTAAGTTTTGCAAAATAACTTCCTGTGGTGTATTTGCATGAATTGTGTCGGGCTCCTCTTGACATATCAATCTTCCCCCTACTGAGACTTACTCATATGTGGTTGCCACTCATTAGTCTGTGCAAGCTGTGGAATATATGGACGTTTTAAAATAAACACACCAAACATATTATTCCATGCAAGCAAATTCATATGCGCTGCGAATTATAAAAAATAACCTAACTTTATTTTAGTTAAACGTAGTCCTTCATTTTTCTCTTCACATCTGTATTTTCTAGCTAATTTCGAGTGTAGAGAATATTACTATATATATATAGAGTCCACCGCTCTGGTCTCGAGGTAGCGTGCTGCCTTGTCACGCAGCGGTCTCGGGTTCGATCCCCCGGTCGGGGCAGTTTTTCTGGGTGTGAGGTTTTTATCGGGGCTTTTCCTCACCTGTAAGACAAATGTCAGGAAAACTTTAGGCCCAAACGGGTCCCCGAAATTCATATGGCCATCATCATCATCCTTCACAGGTGTGGAAAGCAACGGGAAGCTGCCACACCTTCAATTCCCTAGTAAAGCTGCAAGCATAGCGTGAAAATGCTATGATTGCAGTGAAGGACTGCCCTCGGGCAAAATTACTATGGATGGATATATATATATATATATATGTGTGTGTGTGTGTGTGTGTGTGTGTGTGTGTGTGTGTGTGTGTTGTGTGTGTGTATATAATACGAAAGGCTATCTTATTCGTGGAAAATTGAAAGAAGGAACAGAAAAGGAAGACCAAGAACAACCTGG
>JASPKZ010002365.1:0-53437 GCA_030220185.1 Diploptera punctata
AATACATTCATTTCACTTATAATAATATATTCTAATTATTAGTATATGTAGTGGGATATAACACTAGAGATCCGGGTTCAATTCCCTCGTCCGAGCATTTATTTTTCTTTTCATGTCATTTTATGTATGCATTGCTAAAAGCCAAACATTTAATTAACATATATATATATATATATATATATATAATATTTCCGCCTCGCAAGATTTACAAAAAAAATATTAACTTCGTATCACTATTCCACGAAATGGGGTTTTTTAGAGAAAAAAAAAGGAAACTAATATGTTGGCGTAATAACAACTTCCGTTGCAGAGCAACGACACTGTATGTGAATATTGAAAAGTCAGTTTGAATTTGATTTTAATAAAATACAATCCTTCCGTTTACCAGGTAAATACTAAATACAATTATACATACCATACTTATCACGGATTAAAATGTTTGACAATATATTACGTTTTGTATTGTTCACATTTCAAAGCTATCTTATAAGAAATTTAAATATAAAATTTCAAATGTTTGTGTCTATATATACTGCTCAAAAAATTAGGGGATATTGTAGAATAACCTATTAAGCCTATGTTTTTAGGAACAGTATTAGATGCAATCACTTTCTATTACTCCAAAAGAATGTAAACAAGAGTTTGAAGTCAATACGTAACTTCTGTACCACACCAGATGTCAAAGAGATCCTGATTAGGAATATGACAAACAAACAAATCAACATTAACATGGGTTAAAATGTTTCTTTAGTATGGTGTATGGTCTCCTCGAACGGCCAGCACTGCCTCACACCTGTGTGGCATTGATGCAATGAGGTTAGCAATGAGTTCTTGGGGGATACGTGGTCACTCTTCCATAAGAGCAATGTGCAGCTCTGGAACAGTTGTGGGAGGTGCTGGTCTGCCTGCAATGCGCCTGCCTAATGCATCCCACACATGCTCAATCGGATTTAAGTCCGGGGAGGATGCTGGCCATTGCATACGCTCGATACCCTCCACTTCCAGCATGTCGTCCACCAAGCCAGCTCTGTGGCGTCGTGCATTATCGTCCATAAAAAGAAAATAATCACCTATGGCACCAGCATAAGGCACGACAAAAGGTCGGAGAATCTCATCTCTATACCTTACTGCAGTTAAAGTACCACCTTGGATGACGTAGAGGTCCGTACGTCCACCATTACTGACTCCTGTCCACACATCAATCCACCGCCACCATATGGGGATCTTTCACGTACAAAAGCTGGATTGTTTCGTGTCCCTTTTTCTCTCCAGATGAATACACGCCGACTATCACATTCCACGTTGATCGCGACTCATCAGAAAAAAGAACTGATCTCCATTCAGCATGCCTCCACCCACGATGTTCCTCCGCCCAGTTTCTGCGATCTCTACGGTGTTGTGGAGTTAACCTGGTACACACCATGGGCCTACGGGCATAGATACCACTTCCATGCAGTCGATTAGGGGCAGTTTGAGTTGACACCCTGCGTCCTGTTGCTGTTTGAAGTGTATTTCGCAGTTGAGTTGCATTCTGCTGTCTATTCCGACGGGCTGTTAACAAGAGGTAACGGTCATCCCTTGCTGTTTGTTGCCCATGGTCGACCTTGTCCGGCTCTTCTGTGAACAGTATGTTCTTTGAAAATGATTCCAAAGTCTGGAAATCACGCTTGAGACACCCCAATGGCTTGTGCCACCTCTTGTTGTGTCTGTCCAGATTCCATCTTTCTATGGCCCTCCAAGCCATTGGTTCAGGTAAATCACGTTGTCGAGGCATCACTGTCCCTAAGACAAGTCATTCACTAACTGAAAACTGGACTGGATTTAAAAACAGCAACAAAACATTCACCCCCACACCGCCCTTTCACATCAACAGTACAGACACACTGCCCACTGGCGGGTACCGAGGTTACGTAACAACTTCAAACTCTTATTTACATTATCTTGGAGTAATAGAAAGTGATTGCATCTAATACTATTCCAAAAAACATAGTCTTAATAGGTTATTCTACAATATCCCCTATTTTTTTTGAGCAGTGTAGATGTTTAGGTATGATTTCATGTTATTCGAAATTACAAACGCAATTCAAAATAAAAATGAATATAATTCGTCCGTCAATTTTATATATACATATATGTGACATGGTAAGAAAAATTAATAAATGCTCGGACGGGACTTGAACCTGAACCTGTGGATTTACCAAAGTGCTCTATCGATTACGCCACGGAGCAAGTCTAGTTCAAACATTCATTTCTATTATAATAATACATTGTTATTATTACTGGATGTAGTGGGATATAGCCTAAATCCAGAGGTCTGCATTCAAGCCCGTCCGAGCATTTATTTTTCTTATCATGTCATTTAAGCTCGCTTTGCCGAATGTCAAAAATTTAATTACAATAATATATATATATATATATATATATATTCCATTGCGCTACCGATTACTCCACCAAGGAAGTCTAGTACAAAATTATGTTCTGTTATAAAAATATAATCTCATTATTAATAGATGTAGTGGGATATAAATCAAGTGGCTCGGGTTCAAGTCCCGTCCGAGCTTTTATTTTTCATTTCATATCATTTTGAGTTTGCATTGCTCAATGTCAAAAATGTAATTATTACATAATTATTACACACATATATATATATATATATATATATATATATACACCATTGAGCTACCGATTACGCAACCGAGCAAGTCTAGTACAAGCATTCATTTCTCTAATAATAATATATTGTCAATATTAGTAGAAGTCGTGGGAAATAATTCCAGAGGTCCGCGATCAAGTCCCGTCCGAACATTTATTTTTCATATCATATCATTTTACGCATCCATTGCTAAAAGCTAAGAATTTTTTTATAACATATATATACGGTATATAATTTATCCGCCTCGCAAATTCACAAAAAAAAATATTAACTTCGTATCACAATTCTATGAAATGGGTTTTTTTAGCAAAAAAAATAACAAATATGTTGACGTAATACTATCTTACGTTGCGGAGCAATTCCTCTGTGTGTGAAAATTGAAAAATTCGGTTTTGATTTGAATTTAATAAAAATACAAACGTTTGACGAGTTTAAATCTAGTTTGTAACAGTAATTTTTTGGAATGAAGAAAGCGCAGCTCTTCCTTTATCAGGTAAATACTAAATACAATTATAAATATCATATTTATCATGGAATAAAATGTTTGAAAATATATTACGTTTTCTACTTTTCACATTTGAAAGCTAACATATAAGAAATTTAAAATCACAAAATTCAAATGTTCTGTCTATGTGTAATTTTAGATTTGATTTTATGTTATTCTAATTTAACAAGCGCAAATGTAAAATAAAAATGAATAAATTCCTGCTTCAAATTTATATATATATATATATATATATATATATAGATATATATATATACACACATAGTGTGACATGATAAGAAAAAATTAAAAATGCTCCAACGGGACTGAACCCGAACCTGTGGATTTATCCCAGTGCTCTATCGATTACACCACCGAGCAAGTCTAGTACAAACATTCATTTTATTATTATAATATATTCCCATTATTACTGGATGTAGTGGGATATAACTCCAGAGGTCTGGGTTCAAGTCCCGTACGAGCATTTACTTTTCTTATCATGTCAATTCAAGATTGAATTGCACAATGTGAAAAATTTAATTACATATATATATATATATATATATATATATATAATAATAATAATAATAATAATACTTTATTTATTCTGGCAGAGTTAAGGCCATAAAGCCCTCTCTTCCACTCAACCAGCACAAATACAAATAAATATTCGACAACTATAGATATACACTATACTAATTATAAACAGTTAAAGATACAATAAATGTAACAATGTAAATGTCATAGTTACAAACAACATTTTATAGGGTAATAACAATAATGAATACGATAATAATTATAATAATAATAATCATAATAATAATAATAATAATATGATACATTATACGGGAAACACCAATTAATATAATATATATATATATATATATTTATATATATCTTACACTGGATAATAATGAAGTCGAGTTTGGAGCAAATATAAATTTAGATTTCTTTTAAAAGATGCCAATGTCCGGCAGCCCCTTATTTCTTGTGGTAGGAATTCCAGTTGCGAGAAGTGGAGATGGTATGATGGACATGGAGTGATGTGATGTCCTATGTTGCGGGTATATTAAGTAAGAGACTATGTTTGTGATCTTGTGTTTAAGTTATGGTTTGTGGATATATACTGGAAACGGGATGATAAATAATTGGGAATTGAGGTATGTAGCGATCTTAAATAGGAGAATTAGACAGTGCGATTTTCTTCTCTCTTTTAGAGATGTAGCCATGACAATTCGTGGAATAATGGAGAAATGTGATCGTATTTTCGAACATTAAATATGAATCTGATACACATATTATGGACACGCTGCAGTTTTGTCCGACAATCCGTCACTTATGTCAGTTAGTAGAACGTCACAGTAGTCAAAATGCGGCATCACTAAAGTTTGGATTAAAAATTCTTTTAAGGAGTTGTAGGAAGAAAAATGTTTTAAGTCGCTTTAGGGAATGCATTATGGGGAGAAGATCCTTTTAGATGTTTGTTTTTACTTGCTCATGCCATTTTAAATTAGAATCTAAGTAAAATCCCAAGTTTTTACCGACGTCGGTATAAGGAATTTGTTCATTATCTAATATGACAGCCGGCATATTGCCATTGTTTATGAGGTGTAATAGCCTTGGATGTCCGATAATTTATTGCTTGCGTTTTGTTTACATTTAGTTTCAGTCCATATTGTCTGGGACCATAAAGATATGTGCCTGAGGTCAGTGTTTACTTTGTCAATATATTCATTAATTTCGTCAGGCCTAAAGTGTGTGTAAATCTGTAGGTCGTCGGCGTAAAGATGATTCTTGCATTTTTGTAGTTTTCTGGGTCACGTCCATTACTATAAATCAGGAAGAGAAGAGGAGCGAGGACGCCGCCTTGAGTACCACCCCCTTCCCTCACCAAGCGCCAGGAAGAAATGCGATTATTAACAGAAACTGATTGCTGACGATTAGTGAGATACGATGCAAACCAATCAAGGCAGTTTTCCGACAGATGTAGTGTCTTTAGTCTCGCTAGCATTAAGTCTATATCTACTGTGTCAAAGGCTTTGCTGTAGTCGAGTAGGACTATTGCGGTGAGGTTGCTTTTGTCCATTGAGTCTCTTATGTCCTCTACAATGTCAAGTAGTGCAGTATTTGTGTGATGTCCTGTTCTAAAACCAGACTGATGTTCATCAAGTAGTTCGTGTGTGGTGAGGTAGTGCTGTTAACTGTGAGTGTATTATGTGTTCCAGTTGATTTAGATAAACAGGGAAGAATACTAATTGGTCTATAATCATCGAGTGTTGTGGGAGTGTTTGATTTCGGTGTAGGACGAACTATAGCCATTTTCCCAGAGTCTAGGATAAGTCCCAGTCATTATAGAGGGCATTAAAAATGTGGGTTCTTATGTTGGGAGCATAATGTCTATTATTTTTTGCACAGGAGAGTTATTGTTATATTGCTCTATTTCCTTGTGCTTTAGATTTAATAACGTAATACTTGCTCTTTTGGCGTTATCAGGTGAGATATAGGAAGAAAAGAATTTGTCTCGGGTAGGTTGGGAATATGAACATTAGTTCATCTATTGTCTGTCGTTTGTGTTGTGAGGTGATGTCAGAAGGGAGGCAGGTAAAATGGTCATTCAACTCATCTAGTGGTAGATCGAGCTGTTTTCTACCTGTAGTTTATTTTGACATAGGCCTATTTGATTTGAAATGTTTCCACATGTGCAGCTGATTTGGACACAGATTGTTTAATAATAGAATGGGCATATCTTAGTTTTTGCATTCCTTATAGTTTGGTTGACTTTATTCCTCAGATGTTTGTATGTCTGTAAGTCCTGTCAGTTCTTTGTTCCTCCTGTATTTCCTGAATGTGTACGTCTCTCTCAGTCCATAAGCAAGCGGATATTATCAGACATGCCAGTGTTCAGGTGTTCTGTTTATACGTCTAGTCTTGATTAGGTGCGTGTTTGTCATACAATTGTAAAATCATGTCATTAAAATTTTTCACTTTCTCATTCTACAGTTCTAAGTGTCCATATGTTGTTCCAAGGTAGTTTTGCAGCGTCATCAATTAATGGCGCATAATTTATATGTTTCAAGTCTCTGTATGTTACAAGTCTAGGTCTACGTTTAGAGCAAAGGAGTGAATATTCAATGTATATTAAGTCATGTGCAGAGATGCCTGGAGCTTCTATCTGTCCACTAGTTATAACTTTTTGAGGATTATTTGTTATAATTAAGTCTAGTAGTGTGTCAGACATACCTAGTATGATGGGTTGGTTCTGAAGGCAGTATTGTCATATTTGCATGACTGAACATATATATATATATATATATATATATATATATATATATATATATATATATCCCAGTGCCCTTCCAATTACACCACTAATCAAGTCAAGTACAAACATTAATTTCTCATATAATAATATATTCTCATTATTACTAGATATAGTGGGATATAAATCCAGAGGTCCGGGTTCAAGTCCGTCCGAGAATTTATTTTTTTTATCATGTCATTTTAAGCTTGCATTGCTCAATGTCAAAAATTGAATTACAATAATATAAATATTCCATTGCGCTACCTATTACGCCACCAAGCAGGTCTAGTACAAATATTCTCTTCTCTTCTAATAATATAAACTCATTATTACTAGTTGTAGTGGGATATAAATTAAGTGGTCCGGTTCCAAGTGCCGTCCGAGCCCTTATTTTTCTTATCATGTCATTTTAAGCTTGCACTGCTCAGTGTCAAAAATTTTCCCAACAAAGTTATTATTTTATTATTATTATTATTATTATTATTATTATTATTATTATTATTATTATTATTATTTATTGTTTTAAAAACACCATCGCGCAAAAAAATGTACAACGCATGTTCGTGAAGTTTTTTACAGAATCTCGGAAATTAAAAACCTCGCTAACGCTCGATTTTTAAACATTTTTCTCCATTCTATAAAAACCACTTCGCAACCTCGCATCGAATATACTATTTTAATTCAGGTTTCTTTCATCTGCGCAGCGCAAAACACAGAAGTGCAATTTTCGAGCAAAAAAAGTTTAAAGAAAAGTAAACAAAAACAAATAAGAGGATGAACTAGTGTTTTAACCCTTTGCCGCTCCCATTTACCGTCCCCTCCTACTAGGACAGGATGGCTGGGTTTTTTAAATGGGCATTTAAATTTAGATACCTATAGCAGAATCTATGTTCCCCCTTCAGAAAAAAATCATAATAATTAAAGTGAAAAAGATAGGATCATAATTATTTTTTTATCTAATTCCTAATATATTTACGCATGTAATAACGTACTCACTTAATTTTGCACCTCCACATTTTGCTGCTGGTGGTATTCCAGAAAACACCCCATATGGCACAATGGAATGTCACAATATTTACACTTAAATGTTGTCTGTTTGCCCCTTCCAGATGGAGCTTTTTTATTTTTCTCTATACACAAAGCACACACTTTTGCACGGCCTGATATTCTTTCCAAAGAATGAAAAAGTTTAGGGGATGCAGTTCCGATGGGCAAACTTCTCTTCCTGCCTGTACGCTTGCGAGATAAGAACGTACTTATTAGCTGATGCACTAGTTTCGTCTGAAAGCCACTTGCCTGTTTCCGTGTGCTGTAATTGAGGGCTGGTTTGTCAGGTCATATAAGATGAAACAGTTCACAATACACACATTTAGGACAAAATGTAATAGAAACTTACACCACTTTTTTGAAGATTGGCCAACACCATAATATTCGCGTTTCTGATCACTTATATCCACGCCTCCAATGTGCTTCGTGTAATTTATGACGGCATTAGGACATGGAACTTCTATTTCTTCATTGCCTTTTTCTGTTTTTCTTGTGACTGAACCATCAGTCCGGGGATTGGAATTCGTGGAAAGGAGAAGAACAACACTTTTGTCTTGCCACACTACCGCCGTCATATCCTCATGCTACATTTTTCTGGACTCGCCACTTTTGAACCTCATTATCTGTGACCTATATAAGTGTTTATCCTTGGTTCATATTTACACACGTGCAGGAATGCCTTCTAACTGATTTCATCACACCTACATAAAGAGATCACCTGTTCTGTACGCACAACGCAATATTTTTTAAGATGCTTTCATCATGTGCGCTTTAGAGCGTTTTCGGCAGGAGACATTTAAATCTCGAGCGCTTCGGAGCGTTAAGGCCGGCAGAGGGTTAAATAAGGATATCAACATCAGCTAGAATAGGAGATATTCATGAAAATGTTCTGGAAAAAATAGTGGAAACACATTGCATAATTTCCTAAGGCAATACACTACAAGCCGGGAGGTAGCAACATCGATTCCAGATGAGGTCAAGATTTTTACTACTTGACAAAATATTGTGTTAGGATCATGTCACCGGGTTCTAGTCAGTCTCTAAATTCAACGAGTACCAGATAAATTTATTTAAATAAAGATGTTCATCACGCTGTACTGAAACCTCGGGAGATAAATAGTCTCCAATTGTTCATAGTGGCGTCAGTCATAATCACCTATTTTTCAATAGCTCTCTGAGTCCTTTAATAGGATCGCTTTACGCATTCACAAATATATAACTTGGGGTGATGAGTGCTTTCACCAGATAACTTGATGCCTTCACATCTCACTTCTTTCAAGAGATGTCGTGATGTTTTATGAAATTTGTTGTGTTAACGTTTACATTAAACTAGACCTAAAACATTATGTTGATCTACCGAAATAACTAACTTATGTAGTGTATAATATTGTAGTCTGAGAACAAATGAGTGTCGTGTATTGATTTCCAAAAGATAGAGATTTATTAAAGGAGAAATATCAATAAGAACGATACTCTAAATAAGTAGATAACCTGGAGGTAATGAACAAAGCAAAGAATAGGCGGAAGTAAATAATTAATGAGGAAATTTCCATATGATAATTAATGCAGGAATCCAAATATCCAACGACCTAATGTATCATGTCTTGGCACAAGTCCTCAAGACCCTATGGAGAATTAATTTTCTAATGAAATTTTGGTCAGTCGGAGATCGGTGACCACAAGGAAACGTCAAGTTGGAAGACCAAGATTGATTTGAGGGAAGTAGATTATACAGAGGATGATTGGAACACATTAGATCAGGATAGGGATATACGGATAAATTATGTCCGCCCGTTCATATAACTACGAGTTCCATCTTTATTGAGAGAATTTCAACAAATAAGTTTATCAACTGAATTTCTAAATTAAGAGAGAGTATATTTTTCATACAACACACGATTACAAGAACACATGAGACACTGCAGGTTAAAACAAAATGAAAAATCGGCCGTAGCGGAACACTTGATGAACAACCAACAACATATTATAAGATTTGAAGATACCCAGGTATTATCACACAAACATCACATTACTACACCAGACTATACAGAGAAGCCATAGAAATATACAAACATAAAAATTCCTTCAACAAAAAAGAAGAAACCTTGAAGAATAACAAAATTTGGATCCCAGCACTGCATAACACGACAACGAAGCCTATGACTTCTGCACACGGCAATACAGCGCACAACTCGGTGCGCGCAGAAAACCTCCCCTCCACCCGGGGGTTTAGCTATAAACAGAGAGACAGTTCCAACGACCATCCAGTCTGCAGCCGACTGTTGAGAGGGTTCACAGAAAGCACGCAGTATCTCCTGATGATGTCTACCGCAGCAGTAGACGAAACGTCGAGTAAGAAGACAACCAGACCACGGCCTATAAGCCCGGAAGACGAACCAAATATGGATCAAGACGCCGGCCGTGAAAGCCTACAATTATATATATGAGCCATTGCTTGGCAAGCCAATACTTAGTTCACTGATATATTAAATTTTCTGAAAACACTTACCACTTAGGCAGGTTTACACAACAAAATTTTTTGAATAAATCACAACACCACACTGTTAGCCACTTTACACAAAGAAATTATATTAGAAAAACACAAAAAGACTATCCAATGGACCGGGCCTAAGCCCGATCAATAAAATTAAGAAAATTTAGCTGTCTCGCGTCTATTGGTCGGCTTCGATCACCTTATATATACACGACCAATCACAGTAAGGGGAACTACCAGCCTAACTCCTTTTTTGTTTTTTAACACTCTGCAGCACTACTATTGAGTCGAAAAGCCTCGATGGTTGACCATGATGACTTGGCTCTCAGAAGAGTATGTTTTTCTGTTAATTTCAGGAGATGTTGTCTCGATGAAAACCAAGTAGAGAATCGCGTCTATTGGTCGGCTTCGATCACCTTATATATATATACACGACCAATCACAATAAGCGGAAATACCAGCTTAACTCTTTTTTTTTTGTTTTTTAACACTGCAGCACTACTATTGAGTCGAAAAGCCTCGATGGTTGACCATGATGACTTGGCGCTCAGAAGAGTACATTGTTCTGTTGATTTCAGGAGATGTTGTCTCGATGAAAACTAAGTAGAGAATCTGCACTCTCACTTTTGTGAACCATTCAATTCAACTAGTTCGTTCACAAAATTTAGCGAAGCCCTTCCTTCGCCAAGAAAAAAAAAAAGAAAGAAAGCAAGCAAGAATATGGGCTGGAGGGGAAAGCACGAAGACACGAGCATGGGGTGACTTGACATTAGCCAACCACGTGGTAGCTGTGGATTTTAAAGATAAAGGGAAATAGTTCTGTAAATTCTATTTTTATTTATTTTGAGTATGAAAAATTCTAATATGACTGCTACCGTACTTTTGTTTATTTTATAATTATTTATACCTCCTTTTGATTTCAGTTATAACTATATTATTTGCATAATAGTATAATAGTATTTATATACAGATTTTCAATGTTTACATATTTTATTTCAAGTTGTAAATGTTAATACAAAAAAAATCATAACTCTATAATTTGAAAAAAAAAATGTGTGGAGTATTATAAAACTTTTAAGGAATATATATTTTATTTAATTTATATATGTATTATTTACACATATTATTTGCATAATAATATATATATATATATATATATATACAGTCAATATGCCCATTTCACCAATTAATGTTTTAAAATGATACCAAATAATGCAATACACAAGAATTTATTGAAATATTAAATGACCGGACTCCCAGCATAAATTTTACTTATGAAGAGGAGGAGAATGGAAGGCTGCCCTTTCTGGATATGCTAATAATTAGAAATAATTATAGATTAGAATTTGATATTTATAGAAAAGAAACCAGTACATTTAGATATATCACGGCAGATTCTTACCATTGTAATCAACATCAAATGGCCAGTTTCAATTTTTTAGTCCACCGTCTTACCACTTTTCCATTAAGTAAAAATAGATATAATAAGGAATTACAAACCATTAAAGATATCGCCAAGTGTAATGGTTTCAATGAAAATATTATTGATAATTTGATTCGTAAATTTGATTTTAGAAAACTTATTACTGATTCTACAGCCTTCCATTCTCCTATTAATAAAGCTTATTTTGCAATTATGCCGTACGTTCCCTCTTTAACTAGAGGTTTGAACAAGATATTCAAAGGATTAGATACTAAATTAATTTTTACTTCCACTTTGACATTAAATAGTGTACTTGGAAACCCTAAAGATAAAGTCGATTGTTTAAAAAAATCCTGTATTTATGAAATTGGATGCAATGACTGTGATATGAAATATGTTGGGCAAACCAGAAGATCCATTTTAATTAGATTTAATGAACATATTGCCCATTTTAGACTTAACAGAATTGAAAAATCTGGAGTTGCCCAGCATATTTCTGATTACGGTCATGCTATCAATAAAACTAACCTTAGGCTGATTCGTTCGATCATTGATTTCAAATTCCTTGACGTCCTTGAAAGTTTGGAAATTTATAAAAATAAGGATAAAATCATGAATAAAGACAAGGGCCCTATTCTTTTCTTTAATTGAATCAAAAGAGGATTAGTTTTATTATGTTTTGTTTACTTATGAATGATTGCGTCATGTGACGTAGTTTGTTTTTAACTGAATTTGTTTATTTATTTATTATCAATTTTGTCTTCAGTCAATATCTGGCCTTGAGAATGACAGCTTGGCTGTAGGAACTTGTTGACCATTTTAAAACATTAATTAGTGAAATGGGCATATTGACTGTATATATATTTTAAAATTTTATCACCAAGAAGGTCACTTGTGTATTAAATATTTGCATAATAGTTCTTTAAAAAGAAAGAAATATGCAAAATCGTACTATTGGCCATTGCTTGATCTTAATCTTTACAACCCCAAACTAAAAATATAAAGAGTGTGAATACTGGGTAGGCCAACAGAATTTAGCCTTGTGTGTGCACTTTTACAGAATGGCTTCTAATTCGCGATCAAGAAAAGTAGTGAAATTTTGGGTTTGTTCGCCGATTTAGGCGATGGTAAAGCAAAGTGTAAATTTTGTTCTAAATACAGTTTCATTCAGGTGGCGGAATGCTTTTAAACTTGCACGGCATATTCGCTCTAAATGTTTAGCAAGGTAAGATTTTTACTAAATTTTGCAACAGCGTTTTGTAAAGCTAGTAAAATATGTTCTTTCAAAACTTGGATAAAGTGGATTTTTATTAAATACTTTCGAAATTCCAGTAAATAAAATGTAAAGTGATTGTAATATTAGACTACATTAGATTTGTAGAGTTAGTAATGCCGTAGATCAAAAGTAGACCCTGAGCAATGCTGCGTATGAGTGATGACGTAAGGAAGAGCGGGAAGGTGCCGTAATGTACATGTACTGAAGGAATGAGCGTGGCGAATGTTGAGACTTTGAAGTAAAGAAGTGTTTAAAGCCAGTTCACTCTCTCAAGGTAGTTCGTTCCTCTAAGACACTTCACTCTTCCAAGGTAGTTCGTTCTTTGATACCACTTCATTCATCTAAAACACTTTACTCTTCTTTTATTAGACGGTGAATTGGCGCCGTCCACTGTGCCGCATAGAAACCCACTGGGTTACCTGGCAGCTATTTATTTGGTGGCTAACAAGTTGGGGTTCTGATATATATAATCTTAGCCTTTGGGGACAAGTATTTCGCTGCAGATCCAGATTTGAATAAATGGTGGATATTTTCACCCTAATAGAGGGCATCAGAAACAGCACCGCCAGCGAGCAGAAAGTCCGAAAGCCGGACCACGCAGGATGAGCCACACTCTTCCAAGCGAGTTAAGTCTCGCACTACTTATTTGATGGTTCCATCTAACTGGCTAAACTATGCTAAGCATAGGATAACCAATTGATGCATGAAGATGAAACGCTCCATAGGACTTGGCAATTCATCCAACATGGGCTGAATGCCCCGGAGCATCTCTTCTGCACGCTCACTCAATAATCCTGCTGGCAATCCTCGGTATTGTTCTTGAACAGTGCTGTTCACTTTTGTTCTGGAAGAAGTTCCAGTCCTTAAGGCTTGTGTGAAGGATATGGTTGGATTGACCCTAACCGAAGTGAAGGTTTTTGGTTAAGGTGGATTTACTGGATGTTTAGGTTTGGGTTTTGCTGCCCTTTCATAAGCCTCAAGTGCTGCTTTGTAAACAGGGCAGCCACGGTATGAAACGGGGTGACCGGACCCCCCGCAATTTGCACATTTAAGCAAATTTGGTTCTCTCTGCGCTTGGGCCTTTAAGGCACAGTCTTTGTGCCCGTGGTCCCCAGCGCAGACAACAGGCCCGGTTACAGGCAGGGAAGGTGTGATTAAAGGACTGTATACTTGTAACAGTCTCTAAGTCCAGCCCGAGGTTTGTATGCTTCCACGGCTACAACCATGTATAAAAGGCGCTTTAAGTCATACATTTTTAGAGCATCATTTGTTCGCTCAAGTTCTAAGATGAAAATTGGGAGTGGTACAGCCAAATTGTTTACTGTCTTAGTAATTTGCTGGACAGATTTGATTGGAAATCCTAGAGCTAGGATTTCCTCTTTAATTTCATTTGGGTGTGTTTCAGCAGGCAGCCTTTTAAGTACGACCTTCAAAGGAAGATCTTTCTTAAGTTGGAATGTATAATATTCCTTTCGCAAGGAAGTAAAATACTCCTTCAACTTAGCAAAGTCTTCCAATGAAGACGTATAATATCTCAATCGTTCGTCAGTGCTGATTACTTTAGGGTCACTACTAACTAGTTTCTTAATTTCTCTATTCATTCGGAACATGTCCCCGTGGCCAATGACAGTGATTGGCGGGGGACGCTGTCCCATAGTACCAACATTTAACGAAGGAATTGATGTTGCTGTAGCCGTAGAAGGTCCAACAGTTGGAGGAGAAACCACCGCTGAGACTGTTCCAGCAGTTAATTCAGAAGTATCAGCTAAGGCTAAGAATTTGTTATTGGTAGGAACTGCTGGAACTACAGCTGGTGATTCCACAGGTTGCCTAGATCGTTTTGGTAAATTTCCATGTTCAGAAGTTTTAGTTTTCTTTACTACCAATGTAGTTTCTTTTTCTTGTGATTTTTTCTTTTTTCCTTTCTCTTTAAGGAAGTTCTTCCGACTAGTTGATGGTATTTCTTCATCAATTAGTTTACTTTCTGGTTCTGATTCAGAGTCCTCCTCCATGGGTTTCTGGGAGAAGAGAAAACAGCACGATTGAATTTCAACCGCAGCTGTCTTCAATTCACACAATATAGCCTCAAGGAGGGGTTGCCCTGGACTTTCTGTTTGAATAATAAGATTAAGTCGACTTAGACAACCTTTTGTGAAATAACGAGCGTCGTCTGACCTCTCGTACTCATGGTAGGCAGATAGATAGTTAGTGATAACTAAAAAGGTACTATTTATACACCGCAAAATGTTGCTCAATTTAGTATCATTATCATATTTATGATGTCTACTAAAATTTTCAAATTTGTTTCCCGTATCCTCCCAGATTTCGAGAGGTGAGACGTCCTCAGGGTCAAGGTCCATGGACCTGTCAGGATCCGGCATAGTAGCCATGCTTGGCAATTGCCAAGTCTTAGTTCAGATACTACACTAGATTAAATTAACAAATATCACCACTGGCCAAGATTATAACATACAATAAAATATTGTAACACCACAACCTTACCTGTTAGCACAACACTCCCTATTAGAAAAAACGAAAACACGTCACGCGGCACTGGACTGGCCCGAGGGCCAGTCAAGAAAATTAGCTGCACTCCTAACGATTGGTCATTGGTTGATTACAATAATTATATGACCAATCACGGCACACTTAAACTACCGGTCACCATCCGCACAAGTCAGACTCGGTGTTGGAGCACTTGTTGTCTAAGACATTATTAAGCCAATTTGCGTTGTAGTTGTAGAGCTGCAGTAGATGTTACTAGCTGTAGAACTCAACGATGAATGTATTTTACTCTTCTAAGATAGTTCGATATTTTATACCACTTCGTTTTTCCAAGGTAGTTCCTTCTTCTATGTAACTTCACTCAGGCGAGATAGTTCGTTCCTCTATGGCAGTTCACTCTGGCAAGATAGTTCGTTCTTCTCAGACACTCACTGCGGTACGAACGATATGGATGACGTAGGAAAGAGGCGTGGACATGCAAGGTCGATGGGCGGACAAATGTAGAGTAATCAACGAATGAGCGAAAGTAGATTTGGAGTGCGATATCTAGAGCTTAAAATAAAAAATAAATTTTAATTTTAACTAGCAGTAGTGAACCGTAGTGAACTCTGAACTGGCAGTTCTCTGAAAATGAGTAACTTTTTGACACTTCACAGTAGTGAAGCGTTCTTTTTAAACGACTCACTCTCGAATTACCCATCATTAATCCACACTAGTGGCTGTAATAACAACATTGAGGGATGTGTGACCTCGCTTCTGCCAATTTGGCATCTATTGCCACTGCAATGTCCACAGAACCCTCATTTTCTGCAATAGCCTATTTTGCAGCTTCCTGCATAGAGTTCTCTGTCACACTCTCAAGAGCACTTGTAATGATATTATTGAATTTACAATAATTAACTGGTGGGTTTAGGTCGTTCAGAATTGAGCACAGAATTTTTCCTGCTTCTAAGCCACCTCCAATACATCTCATGCCATAAACAAACCTCATATTTATTTCATCAATATTATCATTTTCTTTTGAGGTTTTGAAGCCATGTTCTTCTATGCACTTAGAACATGCTAGAATTAATTTAGATGCTCAACCATTTATTTTGTTTACATCCTCAAACACTGACCCACAATCTTCTTCTTTACAATATTTACACACAACAAAAGCTTTCAGTGCTGAAAGTTGTTCCACGTCCACGAAATGAAAACCTGAACTTATTTTATTACTATTTACACTAAATTCTGTACAATTATTATTTACAAAATATAACTTCCTTCTAGAAGCACCGGGTGGAGTTTCCCTATTTACATTCACACATCCACTTGCTGATGGGTTAGACATAACCTCATCCACTGTGGCACTACCACTACTAATTACAACATTAGGCCTATTTACATCACTCTGTTTTTACACTGTGCTTCTTTATATACAGTGAATCTATTTCCATAAAACTTGCTTTTGCCAAACTTTTTATCCCTAGCCATGTTGGATAATATTACTAAACAAACATGTGCTTGGATAACGTGCGAAAATAAACAAAGAAAGCGGATGTTGCACTTGGCAGTTTTACCAATAGAAAGACCATAGAAGGATACATTCACAAATATAGCTCTTACAGTATGGTTCATAGAAACATTGTTTAAAAATGTTAAAAATGGGCGTGTCAACAAAGAACAAGAATTTTTTAATTTCATATAAAGAGGTGTTAAAATGCAGTTGACACTTTTATATTAACATATATGTATTCCCAAGGGTTCATAGTACTGAAAAATGTAAAAAACAAAAAAATCATAATTTTGTCAAAAGTAGGCAAAAGTGCTCCCCTTAATATGACATTGAGAATGCAATATGCATACGATTAGAGCACTTTTTTTTTATTTTCATTCTTCTTAGACGTGAAATCGATCTTGTAAGACTAGAGCTTATCATGCTCGCTTCTGGTTTTTAAAGTTCACGGAAACAAATCCTGCCGGCGTTTATGGATTTTTTAGGACGTAAAAATCGTAAAGTATATGTTCCTTCGGAAAGGACTAAAAACCAGTGTCACCTGTCTGGATTTAGGGCACGTAACATAACACGAAGCTTGTAAGAAAAGTCTGGTTGGACCTTCCCTAAATTATAATTGCAACACTAATTAGTTTACCTTTTAAAGGATGTCGTTGATTATTAATTATGACATAACACTGATTGAACTATTGATTTGTTTAAACTTTTCTCCCGCGTGAGAGTCGTCTTTTCTACGGCTAAAGTGTTCCTCCTACCCGTTGATCTCTCTTCCACCATTTGTAACGCTGAAAAGTCAACATTTCTCTTCCAGCATTGATGTTATTTGATATTCTGTTCTGAATTCCTTCTTTGTGTGGTTTCTCGCCAAGATTTTCCAATCAGGGGTGAAACAACAATAACTATGAAACTGTTCAATTGCTAGGTTAGTTTTTGGGGACTTGAAAAACACAAATACCCCCACCGGCATCGTCATGGAATTCCTGTTGCGTGCAAATATTTCTAATGAACTAACTAACTTACTTCAGAACAGTGTTTCACATAAATATAACTCGGAGAATAATTATTTTAGGCCTATATATAATTAGCTTAAGATTTTTTTTGTGAAGTTAAAGATGGCAAGATTCCCTGTGATGATAATAGGATGCATTTACAAAATTTAGCCTGTGTTAATTTCTTTCTTCGCATCATTCCTGTTTTTAATTATTGTACCTATGTATTTGAATTCCGCCACTTCTTCAATATTTCAAACATTTTTATTAACTGTCCATTTTATAATGCATTTCTAGTACGATAATATATTTTAAGCCTACTTGTTACACTGAGGCAGTTCTGTAACTGTACTTTGTTTTTAATATGTTTCTTCTGTTTCTATTTCTGATTTCGTCTCTTTATAATCTTTGGTTTCTCTATGCACATTATAGCTCCATTAAGACTGAGGAATGTGAGGTTATGTATTTTACCTCACAAGTGAATATAGGGCGAGGTGGCTCAAGCGGTAAGTTTATGGATTCATATTTGATAGGTCCCGAATTCAAAACTCAGTACCGATAAACTTGAATTAGGTTTTTTTTCAATCCTCAAGGCAAATTCAGGTTTGTTATGCCATTAGAAGTGCCTATTTTAGCGTATCCACTATTTCATAATAAAATTAGGTCTACATTATATAAACAAATATACAGAGAAATAAATAGGTGCATTTGACCGATACTAATTTCGAGCTAATTTCCAGTTGTACTATAAACAACTTGTGTAAGTTATTACTCCGCCTACTCGGCCTGTTGAGGGAACTGTGATGCTATTTTTACTCACCATATGAACAGATTGTGGACTGAACTGTTATCGATAGAAACGTTGTTCCTAGGCAACATCATACTTTGTAGGAAATAAGACTTATAGAATAATTATGAACTTCAATTTATTATTTACTTATGACAAAACAACTACATATGAGCATATAAAATCAGTCGTTTAGGCCTACTATTTTTCCATTATGTCGATTGATAGACTTTATGTATAATTCCATTATGAGCAGAATATATGCTCAATGCTAACTCACCTGTAAATTCTGTTACTTTCACATCCTTAAAGGCTAATGTGGGATATTCCTCACTAAACTCTTTGAAAATATTCAAAATAATTTGTCCCTCGCCGCTTTTCTAGAGCTTTCGTTTCCAATATTTTAGGAATTCTTGAGAAGTTGCCATTTTGAAACAACTTAAATTCCAACGTATTCTGAATTGCGGATGCGTCGCAATTAAACAATAGGCCTATATATTTAACCTATAAAAATTGCAATTATATATTTTAAGAGGCTCCTGAAAACTTACCTAGGGACATGCTAGATATTATATCATATTTGAAGAGAAAATGTATACGCTCAATCCGGGACTTGAACTCGGGTCCCTTGCTTCTCTAGACCACGTGCTCTACCACCTGAGCTACCTGAGGCAGTTCAAGTCCCGGTCTGAGCGTATAATTGTTCTCTTCAAACATGATTTATCCATCTTTGAGATGTATGAAATGAATAATAAAATGATAGATATTATATATTTTAATTTTATTTATTTAGTGTTAGAGATGGAACTACATTTATTTGCTCGCACAAAAGAAAAATCGTCATTCGACCAATTAAATGCAGTCATGTATCTGCTTTGTTTACATCACAACTGGAACCATTAGGGATTTCATGACCTTGACGATAGTGGGAGTGTTTCGAGCTAAATCAGAAGTACCATGGCATGGCTAGCTCTACTGGACAAACTTGAGCGAGAAAAAAAAATTAATCTCGAAGAATGTGTCAAACTGCATCAATGCCGGAAGAGAAAATTTGACTTTCCAACGAAAGATGGCAGAAGAGAGATCAATGGGCAGGAAGAAAATTTTAGCCGAAGAGAATATAATCTTCTAACGGATATAACCTTAAATAAAACGTAGCGTTCCAAGTTGGAGTTTGGATGTTTGAACCCACTCCAAAAATATTCCAACAAAAGAAGCTAGACTGTGTATTGTCGCGTTAAACATAGTTTAGAAACTTAAAATATTTATTCAGCGTTATGTTATATCTATTTAACAACGCTATTTAACATCTAAGACCATAAGTGCATAATTCAAATCTGCGCGAGGAAGGTCAACATATTTTGCTCCGAGTTATATTTCTTCAAACGTGAGGTTATTTTACGTTCCATAAATATATTCACAGTACCGAAGTGTTCGGTGACTTTCCGACGGAACCGGTACTCAGTATTTTTACGCCCTGTAAATCCACAGATCTCGGTGAGTTTGAACTCGTGACCCTGGAAACCAGATGGACGCATGGTCCACCAAGATTGTCTACGTCGTCGAAGAAGAAAATGGAAACAAAGAACAAAGAGAATATATTTGTTCTATTTGCATGTATATTACAAACTAACTAACTAACTCTCTGGCATTATCGAACCCGTAGGCTCATGGCCTCACGGACATAAGCTCTCCATACATCCCTATCCTGAGCTAATGCTTTCTTATCATTCCCTATATAATCTACTTCCCTTAAGCCATTGTTAATGTTATTCCCCACCTCATTCTTCGTCTACCAACTGGGCGCATTCCCTCTGGTTTTCTTATAAAGAAGCTTCAATGCACATCTTTCATTCCCCATTCTTGACAAATGTCCTGCCCATCGCAGTCTACTAGACTTAACTCTTCTTATTATATCTGGCTTACTATAATGACCAAGCAGTTCACTGTTATGTAGTCTTCTCCATTCACCTTTTTGTTCATCTCTCTTTGGTCCAAAAAATATCTAAGAACTTCCACCCAATGTCAAATTAACAAACTTTTAACTTAGTGTCACATTTCATCAACATAAAGCTGTGATTTGGGAATTTATAAACAAGGGATTCCACAAAAAAACTAAATGTAGTTTGTTTTATTCGATATGGAACATTCCGCTCCATCCCATTAGCGTAGTTGAACCTCACACTTTGTAGGTACTTTTACGTACCACAGACCACCCGGCCTTACAGTTGCACCACTTGTCCGGAGAGGGATTTTAACTGTGGATCATAACACATAGTTTTTTAACCACACAAGGACATGGTTGGACTCAGCTCAATGTCAGGGCCTCCTCCAAGACAACACAACATTAAGACGAAACACACATTCACACATACACACATTCATACTAAACATGAGGAATATGATAGTGATGGCCAGATGATGTTCGCGGAAAAATTTTGCCCCTAATAATTTGCAAAGAAGATAACATTAATAAAAAATTGCATGAAGTGCGCCTTGTTGAATAACAAATAATTATGCAATAACTTACAAGTACGTTACGAAGCAGCGCCACTAAATGTGAGATTGAAAAATATTTTAAATTAATAAAATATTAATATTTCACAAACTGAATTCAAAACTGTTTTATCTGTAAGTTTATACTGCTAAGAATTTTAGACAGATCAATGACAAACACTTTTTTTACTATCAGGTAAATATAAATACATTTTCACATAACATATTTATCGTCGTTTAAAAATGACTCATTCAATAACGTAACATATTTAACTTAAACTTACAAATATTCTAATTTATCTTATTTCAGATAACATTCTATTATTATGTTTTAAAGTTAAGCCATTCCTTTGTTTAAACGAAATTAAACTCATGAAACGATAAGTGTGCAGGGCACTTGATATAACAGAGAGGTAGACGTTATAGCTATGTGTGATAAATGGTCAACCGTCGGATTCCCAAAATGTTATACACGGTACATACTACAACTGAAATTCCTCACAATTCTAAGTGGACACCGTTCCACACTAGCCAACATTCAGTGAGTAAATATCTTCCACATAGGGACTCGAACCAGGGCATGTTCGGTAGCTCTGCGACAAGGGGTAATATCTCACACCCTGTATTTTTCACTTTCAACATTATCATTAGATGAACATTTCCGTACCAACAACTCTCTTCAATCGATTGCTTACTTTTTTATAAACTCTAGGTTATATATTGTTTGAAATTACATTTAATCAATATTTTTCACAGTTGTCTACTTTTTAAATTTATTGTAGGACGTCTATTTGTTCTCATCAGGCTTCAAAATTAAACATTTTTATGTTGTTTGTTTCCCTTGATCACTTTCACCGATTGGATTAATTTAAAGTAAAAGTTAAGAAAACAATTAAATGTATACAAAAAAAACAAATTCTCATGAAAAATGAGTACTATATAAAGGCACACACGTCTTTCTCCAGGTTTATTAGGTAAAATACACACAATCCCAATTTATATCACGGCTAGTTGCTATAAGTGGTGTAATTTATCCCACTGCAGGGATATTGAGTAGTTAAGACTCACACCTTTCTAGACATTTGGTGCAAGATATCAGCCGGATTTTCAGCCCTTTCCAACGGCTTTACACTTAGAACGTATATATGGTACTCAATTGGTTGAGACGCATATTCAAACTTAGAACAATGGACCGTGGGAATGTTTAGGCTAGTTAAAAAATATATAACTTACTGTCTTTTACATTTTTGAATCCAACAATTTTCATAAAGTTAGGATTTATGATTAATTGTAATGATTATATGACATCTTCAGGAGAAGAAGAACCTGCGTGAATAACAATACCTCTTCGGGAATCGAATCCGCAATCTTCCGGCTTGTAGCAATATTGCCTTAGCTATTATTTAACATCCCCGAGCTAATTGTTTCAGAATATTTTTATACATTTTTCACTTTGTGGCCGATGACGATACGTTTATTTAAATCGCATATTTATCCATTTATTTTCAGGCTCTGGCACTAATCTATTTTTTATATGTACCCCACAAAGAAATTAATATCTTGGGTGGATTACAAGAACGGTGAAACACATTAAATTAGTATTATAGTGACTGGCCTCGCGGGTTCCTAGTTGTGAGGATTCCAGTTCCATCAGCACAGGATAATACAAGATAACAAACACACAGGTCTATCTCGATGTAAGTTAGAGAGAGGACATTATCATAAGTAATGCCACAAGTGATTTCCAAATTATTAATAAATTCACGACTCGCGAAGTGTATTTATCTAGAGAATGTGGAAATCAAGAGTGGTATTTGTTAGGACCATTTAACGAATACAATTAAGCTCTTTACTCACAAACCATTATTTAACTATAGTTATTTTAAAATATTTATATATTTAATGTAAACGACGATGTTTGAAAATAAATGTGAAACGATTGGTACGCTTCATTTGCTTCTTTTGTTCGATCACTGCAACCAGATCATATTATTATTTATTGTCAAAAGATCGCAATGTGTAAGAATGCACCCTAGTGGAGAAATTTATAATCAACGTTATAGGTATTAATTAATTCTGATGTGCCATGATGTAAATATGTCAATTATATTTTTCTGCGTCATTTCCTGGAAAATAATTCGTTTAAGAAAGTGCAAACAGTGGTTTATTATTTTTTTTGTGGTATAATCAAATGTTACAAATGTTTTTATATTATCTCTCGTATGCGCTACGTGTTGACATTCATGCACTATATATACAATTTGGTAACCGTACTTCTTGGTGAATCAGTCACTACAAAATGATGCAATGACCTATTCAGAATGTTAAAAAGGAGGTGCTTTCTTTATTATGATAAAATTTAGTTGGTAAATTCTAGGCGAAACACGACTGTGATTGGTTGTGAATCAAAAAATCATTGTAACGTGATTGGTCATTGACTCCCATTTGGGGCATGAGTTAAATAGTCAATTAATAACAAGCCATTTAAATTTAATAATAAAGCATTACGTAAATATGAAGAAACTTTACATGAACCATGAAATAGTAAAAGAAAAATAAATTAACTACTACTCATTTCACGTTCACTTGAACATAGGCTAAATTAGAAAAAAAAATCCACTTCTGGCTACTAGCTGTCTCTCTATTTATTATCATCTTCTCCCATTAACCTATTTTGTATTTCATTTCTATCTCTATTCAACTTATCCATACAATTTTATGCAATTCACACTACATTCCTACGTATTTTAAATACAACTCTAACCCAGTTTTAAGCGAGACTCGAACCTTGGCCTTCTGATCTAGAACCACTCCTTAAAGGTCTTGGCTAATTAGCAACGTTGGAAAACTAATATTTTTATTAGCTTTATATGTTATGGTTCTGTTTTCGGAAAATTAAAAATATATTAGAAATTGTTTTCACGAAATATAAATTATTCCTCGTATTGAAAAATGACTAAATATAAAATAGCAAATAAAGACCAGAAATATGCATAAATACGAGACGTAACTATTATGGCATTCCCATTGTTTGTCCTCGATATTCATATACTTATTTATAAAGGAGAAATAACAATTTTTTAAAGTTTATTTTCTAAATGAAGAAATATAAATATCTAACTTATATGTGACCTAATAACCAATGTTAAACAGAAAGAATTAATCTGATATTAGTGTGAGTTATTACAGTTTTTTCGACCAATGTTTGTTAATATAAAGAAATCCTCATACCCTTTGAATGATTTGTGGAATATTAAAAACTTACCAGAAATCTGGATCTTACTAATAAACCAACGCTACACAAAAAGAACTAAGGTTAGTGTGAATTTATCTTTGTTAGCTTTTTTAATTCAAGACAGACGTGTTTAAATGTGGTATGCAACTTAAATACTATTGTTTGTTCATAGGAAGTGAGTCGATGTATAACTTACATCTAATAAAGGCCTATTATGAAGTACATGGTTCAAAATTAGGATAGTTTTTGTATTTTGAAAAGCTATATGAAAGGGTTCTCCGCCCGCCTTAACTCCCAAATCCCTCAGCAAATCGCAAGAATCCATATAAATATTAAGTAAAATCGAAATATACTAAACCTCATCGCGCCATGTTCAAAATGACTAAAACAACAAAAACAGTGACAATCGTTCGTTACAACGAATGTTAAACATCGTTCACTAAGGGTCAATTTCACCAACAGAGGTAACTGTATTACGCCAGTTTTCCCCATGTATAATGCATACCTTAAACTGGCGTAATGCAGTTACCTCTGTTGGTGAAACCGACCCTAGGTAGTTCAAATAAACGGATTCTTATGTCGTCCTTGCAACATTTATGTATAATTACCAAGTATTTGCCTCCCTTGAGACTGAATGACCTTGATATTGGTGCAAAATTTCTGTTTTTCAAGACCAGAAGTAACATAGCTATTAACAGCCTCCCCCGCTTGCTGGATAAACAAACTTTGGACGAGAACCATACAATGAAGCAATAATTATTCATGGCGGAGGTTAAGTTTGTCTTTCCAATATCAGAAATGGTGGGAAAGAGAACAACTGGTAGGAGAAACATATTCGCAGGTGTCATTTTTACAGAACAAAATATCAAAACAAGTACTTACTGATCCTCCAAGTTGGGGGTTGGTTGTTAGACCAGTGTCCGTAAACATGTCCTACAAAAGAAAGACAGATATTATGTATAGTCGGCAATTAATCACAAAAATTAAAAAAAAAGAGTTAATTATATCTTCCGCCAAATAATAAAATCAGTGTTATGATATTACTTCCATTTTGCGATAAACTTACTTCTTAAAAGCCAAGATAATTTGCATCTCAATTCAAATACGAGCGATAAAGGACCAAAAATGCTCAAAAGTTTCGTTTTTCAAACATGAGGTTCTTTTACGTGCCTTAAATCTAGACAGGGAACCAAATTATTCAGTTCGCTTCCTAAGGAACCTGAAATTCACACTAAGCTGCCCGTGTTTAACCCATGCATTTTAAATCCACTAGCAAGTATGTTAACCACTATTCCACCAGTATCGATTACAGGACCTACGAGAGAGAGAGAGAGTGAGAGAGAGAGAGAGAGAGAGAGAGAAGAAAAGAATAGTGCTCTAATTGTATGCGTATTACATGTCTTTTTGCAAATTATTATCTAATATTAAAACAATGTCAATTTTTAAAGTTAAATTTACAATCATGAATATTTAAACGGAGAACACTATGTATAATGACGTAGCGCATTGCTGAGTCACAGCCTCTCCTTTGTAAGGAGTTACTGGTCCAAGTTAATTGTTAGTTACCTTATTTGTTAATAGATGTCATGAATGGCATGCGGTCAACACACCGACCCAATGAGACATCTAACAGGCAACTAAGGCATTACTAGGATATTGTAACTTCAGTAAATTTTGCTTAGAGGCCTCTTCATTCAGACTTAAGGATCTTTTACGAGCCTCAGACGGGACTCGCAGTTAAGAGTCTCTCCTACACGACTTGCTGCTTAGATTGTCCGTCTTAAAAAATCCATCTACCCCGGCCCGGTTTGAACCCAGTCCCCTCGAAACCAGTGGCAACGAGCATAACCACTAGTGCACCGCATCAAAAAATATATATAATTTATAACCATTTAAATTTATTAATTTTGAAGGTTGAATTATCTTAAGTAATATCACGAGTGCTTTCTAATTTATCTAGAGGATTTGGAAATAAAGAGTGGCGTTTGTTAGAACTATTTAACGAATAAAATTAAGCTTTTTACTCACAAATCATCATATAAATATAGTTGTTTTAAATTATTTATATATTTAAAGTAAACGGAGACGTTTGAAAACAAATGAGAAATGTTTGGTTGTTTCATTTGCCATCCACTGTAACTTAATCATATTATTTATTACCAAATAAGGTCGCAACAATGTAAGAATTCACCCTAGAGGCGAAAAATGGAACACATCAATCTGTATATTATAACCAACATTATACGTTATTAATTACTTTTTTAGGAAACAACTCAGTAAAATCATTTAAAAACAATTATTGAACACACAATTATCAAATGTGTAATCAACTGAGTTGGTGTTTACTTGATGAAAATCCATATTTACTAATTAAATAAAAATAACAAAAATACCAAATAAAACTACGTTTTATTTTTATTTAATTATCAAATGTGTAGTTCGAAGAAATCTGTTCATTATTTGCTATATTCAACGTATTTGTTGGAGAGTCAGTCACTGCAAAATAATGTTCTGACCTGTTCATAATATTAAAAAGGAGGAACTTCCTTTATTTTAGTAAACAGAATTCGATAAATATCGAGGAGAAACACGATTGTCATTGATTATAAAACAAAATTCATTGAAACCTGATCGGTCATTGGCTCCCATTTGAGACATTAGTTAAATATTATTTAACATTTTCCAATATTGTTATTTTAACACAGTTCCAATAATGGATCATATTATAATACTACATTGATATTTAATACACAATTGATCTTCTTGGTGATACAATATTAAAATATATATACAGTCAATATCTGGTCTTGAGAATGACAGCTTGGCTGTAGAAACTTGTTGACCATTTTAAACATTTATTGGTGAAATGGGCATATTGACTGTATATATATTTTACATTGATATTGTAAAAAGAAAAATTAATGGTATTGGAAAATGTTAAATAATATCGATTACTGCTTATAAAAGTGGTGGTGTAAAATTCTCAAGCATAGATACTTCTAAATGAAGCCGGCCGCTGCCGATGGTGGTGACATCTAACTGCACGTGGACGAAATGAGAATTATAAATGTGGAAAGAACTATTAATGTTTGTACATACCAAAACGATCTAAGCAACCTGTGGAATCACCAGTTGTAATGCCAGCAACTCCTACCAATAATAAATTCTCAGCCTTAGCTGATACTTCTGAATTAACTGCTGGAACACTCTCAGGGGTGGTTTCTCCTCCAACTGCTGGACCTTCTACGGCTACAGCAACATCAATTCCTTCGTTAAATGTTGGTACTATGGGACAGCGTCCCCCGCCAATCACTGTCATTGGCCACGGGGACATGTTCCGAATGAATAGAGAAATTAGGAAACTAGTTAGTAGTGACCCTAAAGTAATCAGCACTGACGAAGGATTGAGATATTATACGTCTTCATTGGAAGACTTTGCTAAGTTGAAGGAGTATTTTACTTCCTTGCGAAAGGAATATTATACATTCCAACTTAAAAAAGATCTTCCTTTGAAGGTCGTACTTAAAAGGCTGCCTGCTGAAACACACCCAAATGAAATTAAAGAGGATATCCTAGCTCTGGGATTTCCAATCAAATCTGTCAAGCAAATTATTAAGACAGTAAACAATTTGGCAGTACCACTCCCAATTTTCATCTTAGAACTTGAGCGAACAAATGATGCTCTAAAAATGTATGACTTAAAGCGCCTTTTATACATGGTTGTAGCCGTGGAAGCATACAAACCTCGGGCTGGACTTAGAGACTGTTACAAGTATCAGTCCTTTAATCACACCTTCCCTGCCTGTAACCGGGCCTGTTGTCTGCGCTGGGGACCACGGGCACAAAGACTGTGCCTTAAAGGCCCAAGCGCAGAGAGAACCAAATTTGCTTAAATGTGCAAATTGCGGGGGGTCCGGTCACCCCGTTTCATACCGTGGCTGCCCTGTTTACAAAGCAGCACTTGAGGCTTATGAAAGGGCAGCAAACCCCAAACCTAAACACCCAGTAAATCCACCTCAACCAAATACCTTCACTTCGGTTAGGGTCAATCCAACCATATCCTTCACACAAGCCTTAAGGACTGGAACTTCTTCCAGAACAAAAGTGAACAACACTGTTCAAGAACAATACCGAGGATTGCCAGCAGGATTATTGAGTGAGCGTGCAGAGGAGATGCTCCGGGGCATTCAGCCCATGTTGGATGAATTGCCAAGTCCTATGGAGCGTTTCATCTTCATGCATCAATTGGTTATCCTATGCTTAGCATAGTTTAGCCAGTTAGATGGAACCATCAAATAAATCGTGCGAGTTTAACTCGCTTGGAAGAGTGTGGCTCATCCTGCGCCGTCCGGCTTTCGGACTTTCTGCTTGCTGGCGGTGCTGTTTCTGATGCCCTCTTTTAAGGTGAAAATGTTCACCATTTTTAAAACCTGGATCTGCAGGCGAAATACTTGTCCCCAAAGGCTAAGATTATATATATCAGAACCCCAACTTGTTAGCCACCAAGTAATTAGCTGTCAGGTAACCCAGTGGGTTTCTATGCGGCACAATGGACGGCGCCAAGTCACCGTCTAACAAAAAAAAATTGTACCCTGTCTCGAATAGTGTAGTGGTGGGCTTGCACGCTCGTCCGGAATACGACAGTTCCCCGGTTCGATTCCTGGTTCAGACATTAGCTCGTCTTTTCACAATATCATTATAATATTGTGAGTTAGTCACGTAAAATAATCTCCTATTTTAAATTACATATCTGATGAAATTATTAACACACGATTTAAATATAATATCACAACCAACTTGTATTTCGAACTCTTCGGTTTACTCTATGGCATCCTATCTCCAATCTTCAAACTCCTTGGTGAGCTTTCAGGTTGAATATTAGGCAAACAACCTATTGAGAAGAAATTCGTATAAAATGGACGAGAGTACTATGGATGGGGTACCGGGTGAAATTCATAATTTAAAAACAAATTTACCTAGAATTTCTTGTGAAATATGCAATAGTCAATGGAATTATAGTTAAAAAACTATTATATGTATTGTTAATGTGTCAGCATTTGTACAAAAGAAGTATGTTTATTTACCTTTATAATGTTACATAATTATTAGGAACAAGAATATTAACTATTATTTTAGACAAGACATTTTAAAAATGAAAGTTTTACTTAAAATTAGTATTATTCTTTGAATACCCATTATTTACGTTTGCACATCCTGAAAAATGCAGATATTACACTTCAATTCAACCCAGGAAGTTACTATAGACCTTATGGGCTATGTCAGTGTCCCCCTACCTACAGAGGGTAGATGTTGTCAAACTCATAATAACGGTATTTGTTTGTTTAGGAGGGAAGGAGGGGCGAGATTAGCAGTACGTTCTCCAAATCTATGTACTATACATTTAAAAAACATTGTTTTTATTTTACGGCATGCAAACTATTTTTATAGTAAATATGAAAGTCGACACTTTCACACAGGACAGTACAGATCTGTACGAGCTCAGTGAAAGTGGTAGCTGTTTTTTTTTTCTTTAAGAGGGGTGGCTTGGACGCTTACAACTTACAGCTATGTACCTGCTGTGTTGCAATCATCAGTTTTATATAAGGATTTCTCTCAAGAAAATACTGTTAAAATGGCAACCCAGTTCCCTATTCCAAACACACAGTGACTTCCTGAGTTGAATCTGACTGTTTACAGTACCACCACCAGGTCATCTAATCACATTCACCTTGTTTAGCAAGAATGTGTGAATAAACAGAGTTTATTTTCTTAAACGTTTGAGCTAATCCTCATCAGGAGGTAACCCGTGTTTTCAAAAAGGTATTTCAGGACAAAAACACTCTTCCAGTTCCTGGGTGGCGGTGCCTATGGGGAAATGTTAAACTAGAAACGGCGAGAAAACATTAATAAAAATAATAACCTAACAGGTCATATAACAACTGATATTTTCTTAATGTCCCGTAATTCAATAATCTTCCAATGTTAGCAATGTAGAAGAGTTTCGTGGCCTGATTGTCACGGTATAAAGTGCTCCTACACCGCGGTAATATGTGTACATCACAGAGGAGGGTTGAGTCCCACTTCTTCCAAAACGTAAATAGTAACTTCAGAGGATAAAGGCTTGAGCTTCTTTCTCACAGGTAAATATTCAATATTTCACTGCATTTAAATGCTTGTTAAAATGATTTAGGTGATATAGTGTAAAAGTTGTTTATATGAAATCTAAGGTATAGCAAATTGTAACAAAATTCATTCAAAAATTCCAAATATTATGATTTACATAACTTTAGGTAACATTTCGTTAGTCTTCTTCACTTCACGGGCTCCGGTTCCGTCTCACAGATGTTCTGTCCATGTTTTCACTGGCCTTCCTACATTCATTGAACCTGTAGTTAAATGCTGTTTTTGGTAACCTTGTTACAATCGTTCTTTCTACATGTCTAAACCATTTTATCTCTATAGTCTTTGATTTTATCATTCAGTGGATATAGCCTACATTTAACTCTTTTCTTATATATTCACTCTTTATCCGATCCAATCTTGAGCAGTCTTTTGTTCTTCTCAAAACGTTAATTTTTACGCTTTGTATTTTACTATGTAATTGTTTAGTCATTACCCAAGTTTCGCTACCATAAAGTAATGCAGGAACTGCCAATGTTTTAGTCTAGCACTAGCTTACATGGGGGTGAGTATTTTCACAAGGGCTGACTTGGGAGCACAATATGCCTATTTATGTAATAGAGTATATTAGAAAACATACATTCAGAAATATAAATGTTGACATTTCAACAGAAGAGAAGATAGTAGTGAGAGCAACGATTAGGAGGAACACGTTGGGCGTTAAAGTAGGTAACCGTCATAAAGGGAAAAAAATCCTAAACAAATTTCTGGTTCTCCAAGATGGGGCATGGATTTTAGGCCGCTCTCCATAAAAGAACGGATAAAAGAAAATGAAATATGTTTAGTAAAAAAAAATAGTATATTACAGTGTTGTATATGTGTAATGATATTATTATATATATTGTTGCTAAGATCAGAAGCAAGAGTCCAAAATATTCTGCTTGGAGGCTTCATTTATCAAGTTCTAAATTCTTTACGTCCCATAAATTTAGACAGCGAACCTACATCTTTTATTCTCATCGGAAGGAAGAACATATACTTCAGAATTTTACGACCTGAAATTTTAATAGAACGCAGAAAGATTTGTGTGCATTGATAAGAGAACCGCGTAGTATAACAGTTACACCTTCAATTTAAGTCAGGTTCTAACAAAACATGAGGAGGAGGAGGAGAAGTAGAAGAAAAAAGAAAAAATGAATATTAACTCTTATTGTATGCACATTACATGCCCAATATCAAATTTTCTGCAATTGTAAATTTATGCTCCGTTTTTTTTGAGGATAACACAGTGGTTACGATTACATTGGTCAACATGATTTTTGTCTCTTGAGTACCAATAGTTGTACTTAATGCAGTTTTTATCGTGTTTTCAAATATGTATTCGGAATTTCTCCATCACCCACAATTTTTTTTATTTCAATTTCAGTTAATGGATTTAAATAATTATATTTTTAATAAACCTAGATTTCTTCCCGGAAAATTTTGGCGCAGTGAGCGATGAGCATCAGGAGATTTCAGCTATGGAAAACAGATATCAAGGCAAATGGAATCCTAATATGCTGGCCGATTATTGTTGAACCATCAAGAGGGATGCTCCACAGGCGAAATATAGCAGAAAATCGTCATTTCTTACTGTCTAGATGAATTCGAATGTTTCGAATATTGTGTAGTTACGAATGTACTAAATATTAAAGTGTTTGAAATTATAAATGCCTATTCTCTCAGAAACCTTGCCTGATGGAGAAAAATCGATATCATATTTGACTTCAGGAGAAAAAATAATATCAGAATCACATATAGCCTATGTTTCTTTCTGATACAAAAAAAAGTTCCTTTTTTGTTGCTGAGTGTTATTTAAACATGAGAATCCACGAGAAAATTCGATATAATTTGTAATTTAAATCAATATGCGGTTATTATCCTACGTTAAATTGATCCATAATTCTGTCTTAAAGAAAGACATTTTCCTGAAACTTTTGTAAAAATTGTAAAAAAATATAATTATCCTTGTTGCTTAACGACAACCGTAATTACAACGCAATAACTTATCAATCGTAACGGAGCAACGTCACTGAACGTAAAATTAAAAATAAAACTTCAAATTAATTTGATAAAATATTAATATTTCATAGATTAAATTGAAACGTTTTTAAACCATCAATATATACAGCTTGAGAGTTGTAGACAGACGACTGGACAACGCTTCCTCTATCTGGTAAATATCAAATACATTTATGATTTCACATATAAAAGTGAAGAGTAGATAATAGACGTTTAAGAGCCAAGGCATTGACTCAATGGTCGAGGGATGTTACAATCACAGCACAGTTCAAGCGACTATACCTCTTCGGAGCTATTTTCCAATTCCACGTTCAATTGTCAAACAAGTCTTGCCTTTAAGCGTGCAAGAAAATGTAGTTCGCTCTCTAACACTCAAAATAAAGAGAAATTAAAATATGTATTATGTAGCACACGGTTATATTATATGGATGCGAAGCATGGTATCTTACTTCAAGGGAGGAAAGGAGATTGAAAGTATTTGGGAATAACGTTCTTAGGAAAATGTATGGACCAAAGAGAGATGAACAGACATGTGGATGGAAAAGACTACATAAACAGTGAACTACATGATCTCTATAGGAAGCCAGATATAATAAGAACAGTTAAGTCTCAGACTGCGATGGGCAGGACATATGGCACGAATGGGGAATTAAATACGTGCATGAAGCTTCTTGTAGGAAACCCAGAGTGAAATCGCCCAGTTGGTAGACCAAGAATGAGGTGGGAGAATAACATTAACTATGTTTTAGGGAAGTAGATTATACAGGGGATGATTGGAAAACTTTTACTCAGGATAGGGATGTGTGGAGAGCTTGTGTCAGCGCGGCCATGAACCTACGGGTTCGATAGTGCCAGTGAGTTAGTTATTATTAACACATGTCCATTATTATATAACAGAATTTTAAAAGAAACAATTACAATTTAAATAGGCCAGATTCAAATAAATAAGAATTTTATTGCTTAATTCTTAAGCACATGCAATGCAGAATACGTTGAATTTCTTTTGTTTTAAAATGGTCGCTTTCTGTAGAACTTCTTAAAAGATTAGAAAAGAAACCATTTGAAAAGTGGAGAGAAGAAACAAATTAGTGAAATATATCCACATTAGCCATTGAAGATGTGGTGAAAGTACAGATGAATCAGAATGGAACACAAATTTTGTTCGTAATAAAATTGCAAATAAAGGATACGTATCTAAATCACGGAAAAAACGTAAATGTTGGATTAGGTAGGCCCATGCGCGTGGCGAGGTGGGTGCAGGGGTGTACGTTTGCAGCCCCTTTGATTTTCGACCAATTAAACATTAGATAGAGCTGAAATTTTCTTCTATACGAAGCAGGGTGTGTGCAGGAGGTTAAAAAGTGTATAAAATAAAATATATATATATATATTCAGCCCGCCAAACCGCAAGCCGATATGTTGATAATCGATTTATCAAGTACATATCCCAATGGACAAATAAGCATCGCCAGTACGCCAGAAAATTCTAAAGACCTCTAACTATGAACGGCTAACGCAGCAGTTCAGTTTTCGAATTTCAGCTCATTATACCTAAGTTTGTTTTTCGACGCCTAGACGCTTGTAGAAACTTGTTGAACTGAAAAGAATGGACGCCCAATGAATTGCTGCAGAATGTGATATCTTTTTTTCAGAGAGATAGACATTGATCCGCACAAATGTGTCAGCTAGGATTATGACGGCTGCTCAACAATGGCAGGGACAGACAATGGAGTCCAGAAAAGTCTGCGCTAGTTTTTTCCCCAAGGTATTTACTTTCACTGTGCTAGCCACAAAATCAATCTTGGGGTAAATGATTTGATTAGTGTGCCCGAGGTGAGAAACACGATAGCTACAATTGAGGATATTTTTAAGTTTTTCGAGAGTTGCCGTTGACAAGACAGCACGTCCCAAGCATCCCCATGCTCTGCGAAACACGTTAGTCGTAAAAATATATTGTATTGGGATATTTAAGAAACACTTTTTGGAATTGATGAATGGCCTGAAATTTATTGCAATAGAGGGAAACATACCAAGCCGAAAACAAGCTGATTATTTGCATGCTGCTGCAAGAAGAAGTACTTTCGGCTCAACTGCACTACTGGAGAATAACGTTCGGCTCAACTGCACTTCTGGAGAAGTACGTTCGGCTCAACTGCACTTCTGGAGAAGTACTTTCGGCTCAACTGCACTTCTGGAGAAGTACTTTCGGCTCAACTGCACTGCTGCAGAAGTACTTTCGGCTCAACTGCACTGCTGGAGAAGTACTTTCGGCTCAACTGCACTGCTGGAGAAGTACTTTCGGCTCAACTGCACTTCTACTAGCGTTTGATTTTTCAGTTATATTGTTGTAAACTATAGCTCTTCTTCTGTATTTACTAACATTATTTGATATTTTACACTTTTGCAAACAATTTTTATAACATTATTAGACAATTTTGAAGTATTTATTTAAATATGCAAATCACAATATTATGACACTGTTAGACAATATTGTGATGCTAACTGCTATTTTCTCCACAGAGTGTATTACTTAGTCTATGATTTTCTATCGCTATTTTGGTTATCACTGGTTGGATCAGCGTTAGGGAGTGATAAGCAAGTGTACACCCATTTTTAATAAACATTTGGTAATTTTAATATTATTAATATATTTTTAACATATATTTGGGGATTTATTACAAATATCGGTCACTTAAATTTCATAGCGACGGATAGTAATCGAGAATGATAATCGATATATAGTTTGATTGTGGGTTATCGCTGGCTCTATAAACTCTGGCGTATGCGCTCTGTTGTTGTGGGTTATCGGTGGCTCTATAAACTCTGGCGTATGCGCACTCTTGTTCTATAGGACTTTGAAAATGTTTTACGCCAGTTTAAGTGCAGTTTTCCGTACCTTTTCATTTTATTTGTGCCTGGTAGCAAACTATTCTACTTATTTGGAACGTGTCGTTAATTCGCTGCAAGCAGTGGCTATAGATTTAATTAAATGCACGGACCATGTTGAAAGCGTTTAAAGTATGATCATAGATCATCACAAAAAAGATGATGAGATCTCCGAAGGAATAATGAAAGAGATGGAGACTATTGCTTCTAAGCTAGGCGTGGAGATCACACTAACAAGAATATCCAATAAGCAGACACATCGAAGATTACTGTAACTGCCATTTGGAGCATGAGTTTAAATAGTCAAAATAAATTCAGGTTTTACAATTTCGCAAATGTTGAGAAGAATTTCCCACTTAAAAATATATTTTCTATACGTAAGACCATATAGGCTATTCAGTTTATTGATATTGATTTACATTCGTATTATCTTAGGGTCCCTTTCAGTACCTGTGTCCATGATCATGGACGCACACTTTAATTCTCTACCACAAGCAGGCAGGTCAACTTAGACATATGAATTATACTGCTTTATGTTGTAGTCTCTTCAGTATTTGTTACAGTCAGGAGGTGCTTCACTCTTGACGAAAATCTGTGAATTAACTGATGTACAAAGTAGCCATGTCAGCCATGAAGAGCAAGCCACCTGGTAAGTCTTCATATTTATTTCATTATTTTCCAGATTTCAGCATCAATATTTTTTAAAACTATTTTAATTGATCCTCAATGTTACATAGAAAGGAGGGAGATATTTTAAAGCCCCAATTTTTCACACAAAAAGTACTCATAACAAGTACCTAAAAAACCTTGTCCACGAACAAGGACAATATTACCCAAAGGTACTGTTTCATTCTTTGTTCGCTAACCTAACCTAAACATGTACTTTTTGTATTTTTTAATGTTATTATGCTTTATTTTATACTAAAATAATGTTTTATTTATTATTTTATAGGCATTCCATGTGATTCCAATAATGCTAATGATGAAAATCTCGCATCATGGATTTTGGATTGTCTGTAAAATGGAGATTTATCTGAAATCGAAGGAGCCAATGATGGGAATGGGTGATAATGAAACCGAAGTTTTTTTTTATTATAACCATAGTACAGATAAGATGATATCTCATTTTTCTAAGCAGCATTAGTGTGTCTCTTTCTTTTCTTAGGATTATATAGGCCTAATAATTTTATTATTCCTGCTCTTTATTTTTTGTTCTTTATTTCAGTGAATCATAATGTACATCAGGAGTCAGAAAATGAACTAGGCTTACAAGATGAGAGTCCTGAAAATGATGCAGTAGTTCTACATTTGAGTAAAATAAATGAACTATCTGGTAATCAGAATCACCAATTGTATTTTGAAAATTATTTTTCAAATTATAAAATGCTACAGGCTTTGAAAAGAAAGAAAATTATACTGTAGCTGCTGGCACGGCATGAGTAAATAGATTTTCCAATCCACCACTCAGCTCAGACAAGGATATCATGAAAAAGGACAGAGGTTTTATGGAAGAAGTGTGCAGTCTTGACGACAAAGTAGTGTTTGTGAAATGGTTAGATAACCGAATAGTAAATAAAGCTTCTAATTTTGTTGGAATTGGGAACCAGACACAGCAAGATGGTGGGATGGGAACAAAAAGAATTATATTTCAGATTCCCAGGCCTGAAGTCATAAAATCCTACACTGCTTCAATGGGTGATGTAGATAAAATGGATTTCCTAATAAGCTTGTACAGAACATTCATTAGATCCAGATAATGGGCTCTTTGCCGTATTTTCCATGCCGGTGATCTGTCAATTGTAAATAGTTGAAGGGTCCAGGGGAAAAACGATGAATGTCACATAAAACTGAGGTTTCATATTCTTAGTGTTTGTACTGTTGCCTAGTAACATTTAAAAGGCGAAAACTGTTTAAATAAGCTATGGGTTACGTTTTATAAGGCTTTGAAAATAATGTGTACAGAGAAATGATATAGCGTTTCAAAACTTAAAATTCATTTATCTCAGTTTGAGTTTAATGTGACATTCATCGTTTTTCCCCCGGACCCTTCAGTTGGTTTGAATATCGGGCAGATGCTATAAAATGTAATTTACCTAAAATTAAGATTTCAGATTTTCATCATTTTAGAGTGAGAAGAGCAGAATCTCTGTGTAAGGCATGAACGCCACATCCTTCTGGGAAACGCGGCTGATCATCCGTAGAGAATGAAATAGAACAAGAGGCAAAAACAAAAAGAATTTTTGAAGAGAGGCCAAGCAAAGAAATCAGCCAGGATATGATGGATCATTTGCCAATTCACTCACGAAAGATAGAGGCTAGAAGGTGCAAAAATGAGAGTTGCGAGGGAAAATAACATTTTAAATGTAAAAAATGCCAAATTTGTGGATGCATAAGTAGAGATAAAAATCAATTTTGTGAGTTTCATTAAAAAATTTAGTAAGTAGGCCCTATATTTAAATTAGCTCTTGTATCGTATTGAATATATATATATATATATATATATATATATATATATATATATATATTTTTTTTTTTCAAATGAATGCAGTTTGAATGTTTAAAATCTAGTGCAATTCCATTTCATATTCATATCCTGTATACTACCTTCCAGTAATTTTGTCCATGAACAAGGACAATCCATAACTTAAAATTGGTCCATACAAACAATCTAAAAAAAATCCTGAGACATCCTTAAGCAAACAGAA
The DNA here is from genome assembly GCA_030220185.1 of Diploptera punctata. NCBI lineage: Eukaryota > Metazoa > Arthropoda > Insecta > Blattodea > Blaberidae > Diploptera > Diploptera punctata. Next base: position 37,961 of record JASPKZ010002365.1, read on the forward strand.
ACATTCCCTGAAAATTTCATATTTTTCCAACAACCGGTTTAGGGTCAACGATAATAATAATAATAATAATAATAATAATAATAATAATAATAATATTAATAATAATAATAATAATAATAATAAACCTGTGTAAATTGTGGATTTTAAGTCCTTCGACGTTCTGAATAAATTTTTACTAAAACACGATTCACAAAATTAGATTGATTTTCAAGCTTCTATACATGAAAACTTGATATACTTATGATGTTTTATTATTATTATTATTATTATTATTATTATTATTATTATTATTATCATAATCATCATCATTATCACTCCAGGGATTACAGCAATTGCCCGTTCCGACTTCATAATATTATTATTAAATTATTATTATTATTATTATTATTATTATTATTATTATTATTATTATTATTATTATTATTATTATTATTATTATTATTATTATTATTATTATTATTGTTATTATTACGTTTTCCATAAATAATTTTAAATATATGAAGGATAATATATTTTGTTCTAGTCCACCGCTGTGGTCTCCAGGTAGCGTGCTGCCTTGTCACGCACCTGGCCCGGGTTCGATGTCCGGTGGGGACAGTTTTTCTGGGTGAGGTTTTCATCGGGGTTTTTCCTCACCTGTAAGACAAATATCAGGAAAACTTTAAGGCCAAAACGGTCCCCGAAATCATATGGCCATCACAATCATCATCATTCTTATTCATCTTATATTAAGGTTAGGGACTCTACTGGCGCATACCTGTCATCACCATCACTCATCATATCATTGGGGCAATGTAACCCCGCCTTCCAGGCGCCCCAACCTCAGAAGTGGGTTACAAATACGCCATACCAGGAGAGAAAACTAGGAATGTCGAAAGACAACCTGGGGCATTTGCAAAAAAAAATGTTCTTTTTGCACTTTTTGATAATTGAAATCTGGTAGTTACAAATATATCATTGAATAGTAATAAGTACTGTTAGATATGGAGCTGAAGTTTGGAAATTCAACACAAACTTAGAAGAAAAACGTATGTCCATGGATATGGATTTCTTGAGGAGAGCAGCAAGATTTTCAAAATTAGAAAAAATAAGGAATACCGTCATACGAGAAGAAATGAATAGTATATATTCAATAGTAGATTATATAAGATATAAGCTATTAAATTGGTATGGCAACGTACGACCAATGCTAGAAGAAAGATTACCCAGGAAAATTTGGAAGAGTGTCCACCTGGAAGAAGAACGAAAGGAAGATCTCGAAACTCGTGGATGCAATAAATAAGAACTGGAAAGAAAACAAGAGGACTAGACGGCATTGAGTGGATAGATTGAGACATGTGGAAAAGAAAAATAAAACTTTAGGCACACAAAGATGTGTAAACATTAAACATCTGTATATAAATAAATAAATAAATAAATAAATAAATAAATAAATAATTATTTTTATTATGTTGAATCACCCTGTACCCACAGTGAGGTGCATGTTGTGTGAATGTTATTTACAAACCATTGAGTTCATTATTTATGACCCACTGACGTCACAACCACAAAACCAGTAAATGTCAATGAGAAATAAATCCCTTGTGGAATCACCTCACTAATTACGTAATAACAGCCATTTTTGTAATATAATTAATTGTTCTTTCATAATTAGGGTAAAGTTGTATTAAATCGTCAGGATCTTGAATATGAGTTATTTATTTCTATAATGATATGACACGACTGTAAAATAACAATTTTCATAAGTAGAGTGTAATTGAAAACAGCAGCATGAACATATATATTCAATTGTGAAAAATTAAAACGATAAGAAGGAAGGTACCTGTTTGAACAGTGAAACAGATTACACAGGCTATAGAAAACCTGTCAAGAAAAATTCCATTCACACGACACAAGAAATATACAGGGCACCCTAAAATTCCCCATACAAACTTCTAGGTCTTGTAGATGGGACTGGTCCGATAATATTAAATTAGCAAACCATGACCGGAAACGTACTGTTTCCGTGCAACAGTTGTTTGGAAATATGTTTTTTTAACGCGACCACGTTTACAAGTAATTTATTATGAGGCGTGACACAGTACATCACTTGTTTTACAATTCAACTCATTAATAACCAAAGAAACAAAATTGAAACTGAATCATGACTTGCATTATAAATCCCGGATACACCCTCCACAATCAATTTTTTCAGTTTTCAGAATTTCGCAAAATATTGATTTTTTTGAAAAAAAAAACACCAAGTTTTGGAAAATACCCAATAGGGCAATTTTCGTTTTACACTAATCGCGAAGCTATTACTTGTTGAGACGTGACGTACGTTCAGGCAATGATTGTTTTAAAAGGCTGTAGCGCGGCAAGAATACCAAATCAAAATTGCTAATAGATTTGAAGTACTGGAATCTTCAGATGACAATGTGGCAAACGAAGAAAAAACTGATATAAATAAAGAATGGGAGGCTATAAGAGATACTACTAAATTGTCAGCATCAGAAAGCATTGGTTGTTTAAAAAAGAGGCAAAACAAGAAATGGTTTGATGAGGAATGTGCCGACATTGTAAAGAAAAGAAAGTTTGCAAAAATGAAATGGTTGCACGAGTCAAATGAGGAAAAGTTAGAGCAATTGGGTAGTATTAGGCGGGAAACCACCAAGTTACTAAAGAGTAAAAAGAGGGAATATTTGAGAGAGAAGATTAATGATCTTGAAATGAACGCAAAAAATAGGAACATTAGAGAATTATATCAGGGAATTAATATAGAGAAGAAAGGGTTTCAGGCTAGAACAAACATAATTCGTAATGAAAATGGGGATATGATTGCAGATTCCAGGAGTATATTGAATAGATGGAGAAGTTACTTTAATCAGCTATTAAATGTACATACAGAACAGGACATTGAGGAGGATAATTTACAGACAGCAGAAATGCTAGTCGCAGAAACAAATGCATTATAGGTTGAAATGGCGATTGAAAAATTGAAGATGTATAAAGCATCAGGTACAGATGAGATCCCAGCAGAACTGATAAAATCAAGGGGAGAAAAATTGATGGACAAGATACGCTGGTTGCTTAATACGATTTGGGAAAAAGAAGCTCTCCCAGATGAATGGAAGGAATAATTATCGTAACAAATTTATAAGAAAGGAGATAAAATTGATTACAACAACTACAGGGGCATCTCATTACTCTCAACTTCATTCAAAATTCTAACAAATATATTAGTAAGCAGACTTACTCCCTATATTGATGACATTCTAGGAGATCATCAATGTGGATTTAGAAGAAACAGGTCTACAACGGATCAGATTTTTAGTATAAGACAGATTTTAGAAGAGAAATGGGAATATAATGGTACTGCACATCAACTGTATGTAGACTTCAAAAAAGCATATGATTCAATTAAGAGGGAGAAGTTATATAGTATCCTGCTGGAGTTCGGAATTCCTAAAAAGTTAGTTAGACTTATACGAATGTGTCTAAATGGCACAAAGAGTAGGGTGCGTGAAGGCAAACGGTTTTCGGACACTTTTGAAATCCAGAATGGGTTGAAGCAAGGAGATGCACTATCTCCTCCACTATTTAATTTTGTACTAGAGCATGCCATTAAATCTTTAGAGAATGAGGAAGGCTTATAACTCAATGGTATTAATAAGCTGTTAGTTTATGTAGTACTATTGGCCGATACCGAGAAGATACTAAAGGACAAAACGCACACACTATTGAGGAACACTAAGAAATTAGGACTGGAAGTAAATATCAATAAAACTAAATATGTGGTCACACGTAGAAATATATTATATTATATAATGGAAATGGACAGCTAATGAAAAATGAGGGAAATTTTGAGAAAGTGGTTGAATTCAAATACCTAGGAACAATAATCACAAATAGGAATGAGATACTTACTTACTTACTCACTGGCACTATCGAACCCGAAGGTTCATGGCCACGCGGACATAAGCTCTCCGTACATCCCTATCCTGAGCTAATGCTTTCCAATCATTCCCTGTATAATCTACTTCCCTCAAATCATAGTTAATGTTAAAATATATATACAGTCAATATGCCCATTTCACCAGTTATTGTTTAAAAAGGTCAACAAGTTTCCACAGCCAAGCTGTCATTCTCAAGACCAAATATTGACAGTGAGTCAATATCTGGTCTTGAGAATGACAGCTTGGCTGTGGAAACTTATTGACCTTTTTAAACATTAATTGGTGAAATGGGCATATTGACTGTATATATATTTTAATATTTGATCACCAAGAAGATCACTTGTGTATTAAAATAGTTAATGTTGTTCTCCCACCTCATTCTTGGCCTACCAACTGGGCGTTTTCCCTCTGGCTTTCCTACAAGAAGCTTCCATGCACGTCTTTCATTCCCAATACGCGCAACATGTCCCGCCCATCGCAGTCTACGAGACTTAACTGTTCTTATTATATCTGGCTTCCTATAAAGACCATGTAGTTCATTGTTATGTAGTCTTCTCCATTCACCTGTCTGTTCATCTCTCTTTGGTCCAAAAATTTTCCTAAGAACTTTATTCTCAATATTCGTAATCTCCTTTCCTCCCTTAAAGTAAGAGTCCATGTTTCGCACCCATATAATATAACTGGTAGAATAATAGTTTTATATATTTTCAGCTTAACGTTTTTTGAAAGGAGTTGGGACATCAAAAGTCTCTGCAATGCATAATAGCATGCATTTCCAGAATTGAGCCTATGTTTAATTTCTTTGAGCATCTCATTCCTATTTGTGATTATTGTTCCTAGGTATTTGAATTCAGCCACTTCCTCAAAATTTCCCTCATTTGTCATTAGCTGTCAATTTCCATTATATACTGAATTTCTACGTGTAACAATATATTTAGTTTTACTGATATTTACTTCCAGTCCTAATTTCTTAGTATTACTCAATAGTGTGTGCGTGTTGGCCTTCAGTATCTCCTCGCTATCGGCCAGTAGTACTACATCATCAGCATAAACTAACAGCTTATTAATACCATTGAGTTGTAAGCCTTCCTCATTCTCTAAAGATTTAATGGCATGCTCTAGTACAAAATTAAATAGTAGAGGAGATAGTGCATCTCCTTGCTTCAACCCATTCTGGATTTCAAAAGTGTCTGAAAACTGTTTGCCTACACGCACCATACTCTTTGAGTCATTTAGACACATTCGTATAAGTCTAACTAACTTATTAGGAATTCCGAACTCCAGCAGGATACTATATAACTTCTCCCTCTTAATTGAATCATATGCTTTTTTGCAGTCTACATATAGTTGATTACAGTACCATTATATTCCCATTTCTTCTCTAAAATCTGTCTTATACTGAAAATCTGATCTGTTGTAGACATGTTTCTTCTAAATGCACATTGATGATCTCCTAGAATGTCATCAATATAGGGAGTAAGTCTGCTTACTAATATATTTGTTAGAATTTTGTACGAAGTTGAAAGTAATGAGATGCCCCTGTAGTTGTTAATAGGAATGAGATGCACAAAGAAATTAAACATAGGCTTAATTCTGGAAATACGTGCCCTATGCATTGCAGAGACTCTTGATGTCCCAACTCCTTTCAAAAAACGTTAAACTGAAAATATATAAAACTATTATTCTACCAGTTATATTATATGGTTACGAAACATGGACTCTTACTTTAAGGGAGGAAAGAAGATTACAAATATTTGAGAATAAAGTACTTAGGAAAATTTTTGGACCAAAGAGAGATGAACAGACAGGTGAATGGAGAAGACTACATAACAATGAACTACATGGTCTTTATAGGAAGTCAGATATAATAAGAACAGTTAAGTCTCGTAGACTGCGATGGGCAGGACATGTTGCACGTATGGGGAATGAAAGACTTGCATGGAAGCTTCTTGTAGGAAAGCCAGAGTGAAACGCCCAGTTGGTAGACCAAGAATGAGGTGGGAGAATAACATTAACTATGATTTGAAGGAAGTAGATTATACAGGATATGATTGGAAAGCATTAGCTCAGGATAGGGATGTATGGAGAGCTTATGTCCGTTCGGTCATGAACCTACGGGTTCGATAGTGCCAGTGAGTAAGTAAGTAAGTAGCGCGGAAACGGTAAGTTTCCCATTTTAAATATTATCAACTCAGTCTCCTCTACAAATCCTAGATGTTTGTAAGGAGAATTTTACAGCACCCTGTAGATAAAGAAATAGAAGTTTTCCATATTGCAAAACCTCTGTTTATGAATTAAATAGTAGAAATATGTAGGGGAACGCCGTGCTGTAATCTGTTAAGTCAAATGCTAAAAGATGGAAGGTCGAGGGTTCGAGTCCTGATAACGTCAGAATTTTTAAGCTGACATAATAATGGCTCTAGAGTTGACACAGCCTCAAACGAAAATGAGTACCACACTACGTTCTGGGAGTAAAGGCGACCGTCATACCGGGCTGGCAACCCGGATGATATCTGCGACCAATTCTAATTTAACGAATTATTTCTATGACGTATTTTAATTATATGACGAAATAGCTTTGTGGCCAGCCCCTGTAAATCTATGACGCGACTTTACTTCTCTCCAGAAGGAATCCACACTCAGGATTATATTATAAATGGGATGAGAACAGAGGCTAGTAGATTCCATGCCCAAGACGTGATCGAAATTGAGAAGAACATGAATAATAATAATTTTTAATTTTCTAAAGCAGACGTCAGTATGTCAGACAGGCGAATGGCGAAGACTATATAAGAAGGATCTACATGATCTTTATGGGAAACCAGATACAATAAGAAAAATTCGGTCTCATAGACTGCGATGAGCAGGACATGTGGCACGATCTCTTTGCTTATCGAATAACGCAAGATTCCATGTGTTACTCTTGAATGGAGTTACGGGGCTTTGATCGATGTAGCATTGCCTTCTGCTGGTGGATTGTTAGTAACATAGCAACGATCGAATGGTTAAAAATAGCAGATGGAAAATTATAATTCTGTTTCCATAGTGCTGTGAGTGATTGGAAAATATTAGGTCAGGATAGCGATATAAGGAGTGCTTGTGTTCATGAACCCTCAGGTCCTGGGATATGAAATTCAGGTAAGTTTGAATGCATTGAGTTTATAGAAAGAAAAAATAATTCATATTAGAGTACAGTAACAAATATATTTCTTATTAGACACTGCAGCTTCATTTAGTTGAATACTTAGGTCTTCCTAAATATTTATTTCATCGCTTCCTATCACTGATCCAATTTTGTTTATATTCAACTAGCTAGTGGCGGGAGTGCCTCTAAAACTGAAAGTATATAAAACTAATATTCCACCAGTTATATTATATGGATGCGAAACATGAACTCTTACTTTAAGAGAGAACGGAGATTACCAATATTTGAGAATAAAGTTCTTAAGAAAATTGTTGGACCAAATATTTAATATTAAACTTATCACTTCTCACCCAATGACAAATTAAATTTGAAGAGAAAAATATATGCCTAAATCGGGATTTGAGCCCAATATCTCTGATTCTGTATACCAGTGATTTAACGATTTAAACATAGATTTTTCCCTTATAGTAATACAATTTCCCGTGCACCAGGTAGCAGTGAACTAACGCCATCTAGCGGTCTCTTAAATAAGATCACTTTAAAAAGGAAATCATCACTTTACATTTCTAGCAAGTGAAGCTAATATTCGACATTTAATATTAAATTTATCACTTCTCACTCAACGACAAATTAAATTTAAAGAGAACACTATATGCCGAAGTCGGGATTTGAAGCCAATATCTCTGGTTCTATACACCAGTGCTTTAACGATTGAAGCTATTAGGCATCACGATTTAAACATAGATTTTTTTCTTATACTACCAGGATTTCTCATCAAATCTAAATTTAGGGAAGTAGATTATACAGAGAAAGACTGAAAACATTAGCTCAGGATACGGATGTATGGAGAGATCATGTCCGCGCCGCCGTGAACCTACGGGTTCGAGAGAGCCAGTGAGTGAGTTAGTTAGTGGACGGAGTGCGCTGCTACGCCTAAATAAATGTAAGAATATTTTTAAGTTTTCGTTTTAGATAAACTCGTACACCTAAAGTTTTTAGAGCATAATAGCATCTAAACATTCGCCGTACCTGAAAATGTTGTACGTTTCGACGAATTAAATATAGCGGTTTGTCAGAGTCAATTCTTATTTTCGGATTTCACGTAAACCCCACTTAAAGTGGTCGGATTTCGCTGGGTTTTGGATAATACCTACCTCGGTTTATTTTAATAGCATATACTGAGTTTCATTGTGAAATACAGAAATTTGCGACCGTTAGAGCGACTCTTTAATATTAATAACAGTAAAAATATTAAAAAATGAATAGTTGACAGACGTAATATTGTTTTATGTAGACAAATACACCATTTGGAAGTAATATTCCATCGATGATTGTCACATACGACAACCATTGAATTATTTTCTTGTGTCAAACGCACTAACAGCTTCTACTAGGTCACACCCACAATGCACGCTATTTAAAATATGGTGGACAAGGTCCTTTAAACTTGATATATATAAAATATAGGCACATATCATGAAAGTACAATATTAGGAGGTTCTTAAAATATAACTAAGTATCTAACTCACTGGCACTATGGAACACATAGGTTCGTGGCCACGCGGACATAAGCTCTCCATACATCTCTATCCTGATCTAATGTTTTCCAATCGTTCTCTGCATAATTCACTTCCCTCAAATCATAGTGAATGTTATTCTCCCACCTCATTATTGGTCTACCAAAATATATATGTTTTAATTCTTCATCAAATTAACCCATATTTCAGCAGAATATCCCATTAAGGATAAAAAATAAAGGAAGAAATCTGGTTATTATTTGCACAGACAGGTCCCCTTTGAACAATGTAGTAAACTAAGGATTTCCAGGTCTATTGTTCTACAAACACATCAAGATGGCGCATGTTGTGGTGTCTGTTAAATAATGTACGTGATCTTCATTCTAGTTTTCTAAACACGAATCTAATCCAATTTTAAACTATGAATTGTGCTAAATGTTGGACATGTAGCAAAAATAATATCACATTCAATGGAAAATGTGTAAATTAATTAAATCGAAAAAATTAACAACAAACATTATTTATGTTTCGTCCTTCCTCAAATGTCTTGGTTAATAGATGAAACAAAAGCTAATGCAGCAAATTCTAAATATAAAATACTCATTAAGTTTGCTTAACGCTAGGGGCGCTGATCTCCCAGTAGGTTATATTATATTCCTCCTCCATAACCTGTTTTTTTCTCTATTCGCCTAGGGTTCCTGACAAAAATGATAAATATTTTTGTTTTATATAAAACGGCAGTGGGTTTACTTCCCGCCCTAGGTAAGTAATTTATGATATTACAGTACAGTTATTTATAGGATGGCCACCCCGAAATTTTGGAAATTGAACTTTCAATCATGATCGCCATTTTGTAAGTCCGACACAGCGCACGATCGTGTAAAAATTATTATAAAAATGCCATTTGTTGCTAATGTTGACGTAATAACTGTACCGTAACGAAGCAACGTCACTAAATCTTAAAATGCATATTATTTTTTTCAAATTTAAATTAAAAATATATTAATATTTCGCAGACTGAATTCAGAAGTGCATCATCTATCAATATATACAGTGATATACATATATATATAAAGCTTCCTCTATCAGGTAAATATTCAATACCATAGTTGTCATCTTTAAGTGAAGGGGCAAGGAAAAATCCATGAAAGTCAAAATTCCGTCACTAAAAAATTGCCTTTTAATTGAGGTGATTAGAAAGAGAGGAATGTAAGTGATTTTTTTCCTTAAAAAAAAGAGCGTGTAAAAGCATTAATGTCTTTTTCGAGTTATCTGGGGGAAAAACGCATCACACCGCAAGTTATCATCATGAATTACCTATGATTTTCTTATACAACTTCAACTTTAAAACTGTTTTCCCAATACTGCGCACAACCTGCACTTTTGCTTCTAACCTCCTCAATTATACAACGTACATACTTCTTTTTAAAATATGTGCCAAATTTGGAAGGCAAATAAACCCATGATTAAACAGATTCTTTTAATCTTTCGGACTCCTAAAATATAGTACTTTCCATTGAGAATCTAATACTATATTTCGACAATAAGGTGACTAACCTGGTACTATTCCTGCCCCTCAAATGTGTATTAATATATCACGTGATACACTGCATATGCATTTGAAAGCTAACTCATTGAAAATCAAAAAAAGTATTCTAAAATTAAAATTTTTTATTATTATGGATATCATTTTCTTTTATTTTGTTTTAAAACAAACATCTCCGTTCTTTAAAATAAACAAACCTTCATGCTGCGAGAGAGGCTTGCAAAACAATATTGATCTATTAATTGGCTGACCTCTTTGTGTCATTTTATAGAGGTAGGTAAAAGTGTGTAAAGTGATCCCACTACAGGCCAGAGACGATAATGTAAACAGTATATGGTTGGTATGTGGTCAGGATGTCTCCTAATTCTTAAAATCGTTATTTATTAGAGCTGCCCAAATTCATCGTGATCCTGGTTGGACACCGATCTTCTTACTAACTCACTCACTGGCTCGATCGAAGCCCGTAGGTTTATGGTCTCTCCATATATCCCTTACTGAGCTAATATCTTCCATTTATCCACGGTATAACCTACTTCCATCAAAACCATGGATGTTATTCTCCCACCTCATTCTTGGTCTACCAACTGGGCGTTTACCAATGGACACCGATCTCCTACTGACCAATATTCCGTGAGAAAATTCCTTCTCCATAGAGACTTGAAGTTTCGTGGACCTGTGCCAAGACATGATACGTTAGGTCGTTGGTTTTTCGATTCCTGTATTATTTATTATATGGAAATCTTCGCATTAATGATTTTCTTACGTCTATTGCTTGCTTTGTTCATTAACTCCAGGTTATGTACATACTTAGAATATCGTAGTTATTGATTTTTCTCCTTTAATTATTTCTATCTTTTGCAAGTTATTACGTGACAATCATTTGTTCTCAGACTACAATATTATACACTACATAAGTTAGTTATTTCGGTAGATTAACATAATGTTTTAGGTCTAGTTTAATGTAAAAGTTAACAAACAAATTTCATAGAACATCACGAAACCTCTTGAAAGAAGTGAGTATGTGAAGGCATTAACGAGCTTTCTCAAGTTGTCTGGTGGAAAGCACTCATCACCACAAGTTATATATTTGTTTAAGTGTAAAGCTATCACATTACAGAGAGCTATTGAAAAAGTGGACATTATGGCTAACGTCTCTTTAAACAATTGGAGACTATTTATCTCCCGAGTTTTCAGTACTGCGTGATGGACTTTTTTAGTCAAGAAAATATATCTGGTACTCATTGATTTTCGAGACCGAGTAGAACCCAATGACATGATCCTACCACAATGTTTGGCCATATGGTAAAAATCCCGACCTTATCTAGAATCGAACTCGCGACCTCCCGGGTTGTAGTATATTAGCTTATCAAATTATACACCGTGTTTCTGACTTTTCTTTTCAGAATATATTAATGACTTTTTCCTATTCTAGTTGATTCTGATGGTCTTATTTAAAACACTAATTCATCCCCTTTTTATTTTATTTTACCCTAAACGATTTTTGTGCACCTCAATTTGACTGCATTTTTTATGCTTGGCGGTACATCATGAAGACAGTAAAAAACAACACAATATAACAAACGCATGTCATATCCAAAGTTAAGTTAGAAAGAAGAAATATTTAATTAATAACAATCCTAAAAAAAATATCTACGACCATCAAGGATTCCATGACCTTGACAATAGTGGAAGTGTTTCGAGCTAAATCAGAAATATCATGGCAGAGCTACACTTACTGAAACAATTTTGGGCGAGAAACAAAATTATTAATTATCTCGAAGAATGTGTCAAACTGCATCAAGGCCAAAGAGAAATTTGACTTACCAACGAAAGATGGCAGAAGAGAGATCAATGGACAGAGGAAAATGTTAGCCGTAGAGAAGATAATCTTCTAACGGAATAACCTTAAATAAATCCCAGTCTTCCAACTTGAAGTTTGCTGTTACAACCCACTCCAAAAGAATCCGACATAAGAAGCTAGACTATGTATAGTTTAGAAACCTAACATTCATTCAGTGTTATGATATTATTTCTAATTAAGGACGCTCTTTAACATCTAAGATCATTTGTGTACTTTCAAATCTGAGCGAGAAGGGATAAACATATATTATTCCAATTATGTTTCTCAAACGTGAAGTTGTTTTACGTACCGTAAATATATTCCCGGTACCGAAGTATTTGGTGACTTTCCGACGGAACCGGTACTCAGTATTTTTACGACCTCTAAATACCACAGATCTCTGAGAGTTTGAACCATGACCCCGGGAGCCATATGGGCGCATAGAAACCATTAATCGACCAAGATTTTCTATGACGTACAAGAAAAAGAAGAAGAAGGAAACATAGAACAAAGAGAATATATTTGATTTTTCTATTTGCATGAATATTACATAATTACTAATCAACTCACTGTCATAATCGAACCCGTAGGGTTCATGACCGCACGGACATAAGCTCTCCATACATCCCTATCCTAATATAAGGTTTCAAATCAATTCCCTGTATAATCTACTTCCCTCAAATCATGGTTAATGTTATTCCCCCCACCTAATTCTTGGTCAACCAATTGGGTGTTTTATATCTGGTTTTCCTATAACGAAGCTTCCACGCACATCTTTCATTCCACATTCTTCACACGTGCCTACCCATTGCAATCTACTAGACTTAATATTCTGGCTTCCTATAAAAACCATGGTCCAATGTTTTAGTAGTCTTGTCCATTCACCTGTCTAATCAACTCTCTCTTTGGTCCAAACGTTTTCCTAACAACTTCCACACAATGTCAAAATAACAAAATTTTAACTTAAGTGTCACATTTTTATGAAGATAAAGCTGCGATTTGAGAATTTTTAAACAAGGTATTCCACGAGATAATTAAATGCAATTTGTTCTTTTATTCGATATTGGGCTTTTCCGCTACGTTTAGTTAATTCATCCATAGAAATTCTGCCCGAGGGCAGGTCTTTCACTGCAATCATAGCATTTTCATGCTTCACTTTGCGCTTTTACTAGGGAATTATAGATGTGGTAGCTACCAATTGTTTTCCACACCGGTGTAGGTTGATAATGATTAGTATGAGATTATTTGCCGGGATGATTTTCGTGGACCGTTGGGCCCTAAGGTCCATTCCATTAGCGTAGTTTTAACGTTACTCCTTTTGTACGTTCACGTACCATACGTCACCCGGGCCTTTCAGTCGCACCACGTGTCCGGAGACACGTCACCCCGGCCTTTCAGACGCACCACTTGTCCGGAGACACGTCACCCGGGCCTTTCAGACGCACCACTTGTCCCGGAGACACGTCACCCGGGCCTTTCAGACGCACCACTTGTCCGGAGACACGTCACCCGGGCCTTTCATACCACCACACTTGTCCGGAGACACGTCACCGGGCCTTTCAGGACGCACCACTTGTCCGGAGACACGTCACCCGGACCTTTCATACGCAACACTTTTCCGGAGAAGGATTTTAACAATGGATCACACACATACTTTTCTAAGCACACAAGTACAAGGTGGGCCTCATTGAATGAGCGATCAGCTCAATACCAGGGTCTCCTCCAAGACAACACAACATTAAGACGAAACACACCATTTACACACATTCATACTAAACATGGCGAATTTGATAATGATGGCCAGATGAAATTCGGGGAGCATTTTGGCCTTAATAATTTACAAAGAAGATAACTTTCATCAAACATTGTATAAAATACGCCTTGTCGAATAACAAAAATTAACCAATAACTTACGAATACGTTACGAAGAGAACGCCAGTAAACGTGAAATTGAAAAAAATATTTTTAATTAATATAATATTAATATTATACAAATGAATTCAAACCTGTTTTGTCTATAAGTTTACACTGCTACGAGAGAATCAATGACAAACGCTTTCCATCAGGTAAATATAATACATTTTCAGATACCATATTTATCACCCTTTAAATGACTGACATAGCGTAGCTCATTTAATAACTTAACAATTTTACTCTAAACTTACAAATATTCTATTTTGCTTTATTTTAGATAACATTTTGTTTTTATGCTTTAACATTAAGCCATTCCTATCTTTAAAGAAAATTAAACTCACGGGAGTGATAAGTGTGCAAGGCATTTCGTATAACAGAGAGGTAGACGTTATAGCTATGTGTGATAAGTGGTCAACCGTCGGATTCCCAAAGTGTTATATACGGTATATGCTAAATGGACACCGTCCACACTAGCCGACATTCAGTCAATAAATTTCTTCCGAAACGGACTCGAACCAGGGCATGTTCGGTAGCTCTGCGACAAGGTGTAATGTCTTAGACGCTGTATTTTTTTCATTTTCAACATTATCATTATATGAACATATCCGCACCAACAACTCTCTTCCATCCATTGCTTATTTCTTTTATAAACTCTAGGTTACATATTGTTTGAAATATACATTTTATCAATTTTTTCACAATTCTATATTTTTAAATTTATTGCAGAGCTTTTATTTGTTCTCAGACTCAAAATGATACACTTTTAAGTTTTTGTTTCCTTGGATCAATATCATCGATTAGGTTAATTTAATGTACAAGTTAAGAAACAATGACGTTTTTATAAAAAAACACAATGAAATCTCATGAAAAAAGTATGTAACGGTATAAACACGTCTTTCTCAAGGTATATTAGGTAAAATACATATAATCCCAATTTATATCACGGCCAGCTGATGCAAAATGGTATAATTTATCCATTGCAGGCCTTAGGAAGCTCTTCGAAATTGAGTAATCAAACTCACACCTTTCTAGACATTTGGTGCGAGATATCAGCCGGATTGTCAGCCCTTCCCAATGATTTTACTCTTAGATCATATGTATGGTACTCAATTGTTTGAGACTCATATTCAAAACGTAGAACAATGGGCCGTGGGATTGTCCAGGTTAGTTAACAATATATATATATATATATATATATATATATATATCATGAATAACGACTTTTAAATTTTTATATCCAACATTTTTATAACGTTAGGATTTGTGATTCCTGAAATGATTATATAACTTCTTCAGGAGAAGAAGAACCTGCGTGAATAACAATACCACTTAGAATGGAACCGCAATCTTCCGGCTTGTAGCATATTGCCTTACCAATTATGTAACGTCCCCGGGCTAATGTTTCAGAATATTTCACTACTTTTCACATTGTGGTCGATGATGGCACTTCTATTTCTTCTTCTTCTTCTTCTTCTTCCTTTCATGTGATAGACCTAGTGGTCTGTTACGTTCTCAATCCAACGTTTGAAGGGTCTGTCCAAAGATCTCTTTCCTGGTGGCTAGAAATTTAGATTTGATGT
>JASPKZ010002366.1:0-37869 GCA_030220185.1 Diploptera punctata
TCTCGATCTCATCCCCCCTCTCTCCCTCTCTCTCTCTCTCTCAAAGTTAAGTAAGCCAGACTATACAATAGTTAAATCTTTAAATTCTTAAAAAAGTACATTTTTTGTTAAGTATTCATTCCTATTTATTAATTGTTCATTAAGTATTCATTTGTATTTCTTTTTTTTTATTAAATATATTAACTAACTTAATGGCACCTTACATCGTTCATTGTATCATCCTCCCATCTGATCTTCGGTCTTCCTACAGCTCTGCCTCCTATAGGTTTCCATTTGTAGAGTTTTTTGGCCAGTCTCTGATCATCCATTCTTATCAAATGTCCAAGCCAACCAATTCTGGGAGATCTTATATGGTTTACTATGTTCTGATTTTTGATTAATTTGTTTAGTTCGTTATTTGTTTTGATTCCCCAACAGTTATCAGTTTCTCTGTTTTATAAGGTTCCAATATCTTTATGATTAGTTGAGAATAATCATCGTTTCAGATAGTAGAATGGGTCCAAATGTTCTTCTTAAAATTTTTCTTTCAAAAATTAGTAATTTCACAATTATTGTTTCTTTTAGGGCTGAAGTTTCACAAGCATAATGTAACTACTGATCTAATGCAGTGTTGTGTTATAACCTTATTTTTTGCAGCTTATTGGATATTATAATTTGCTTTTAAAATAAGGTTCTTATTTGCAAATTAAGGTTTTTTTTCCCATTTTACCAATATTTCTTTAATATTCCTCTTCTAATTGGTAGTATTGTCCATTTGACTTTGGTATCTAAGTATTTAAATTATTCTAAACTGTGTGAATTTGTCATCAATTTGTAGATTTTCAGATTTTATATTGTGATTACTGCATTTTAAGTATTTTGTTTTCTCTTGATTTATTATTAGACCAAATTTTTTAGGACCAAAACGTTTATGTATCCATTAAATATTTAAATTAAATATGACTTCATTTAACATTGACATAAAAATCAATTTGATTCTGTCTCTCGCTTTTTGAAATTTTCACTAACCAATTGTTTTAAATCACTTGATTAAAGTTAATTGATACTTGGTTAGGGTCCTACAAGGTCCTAAGCGCTGTGATTATGTGGCGCGCGTAACGGTAACGTAATGGCGAGTGATTAATATCCCAGGAAGAAGCTCATACATCATGTATTGATCTCTTTGTTGTCGACTTGAAGTTCATACATGTCAACTTTATGAGCGAAACTTATAGATTGTCAAGAACAGCTCTCTCTACTCCTGTTTCTGTACTGAGGTCACATCAATATGTCCGTTATAGTAGATTTATGGACTAATATTTACTGCTATGGTCTTTTCACCACTGTTAGCTTCCAATGTAATGCAGGTAATTACATTACAATTGACAGCGATCTGTCAGTACAGTAGTTTCAGAGGAGTTTCCTTTTAAACGTTATGTTTAGGTCTATCAATGTCGTATTTACGAGTGTGTATTCAAAGACTCTCAGTCATTAACGTCGGAATTCAATCAATATCATCTTTTTTTAACAAAGTTATTTATAATAGTATCATGATATTGTGAAAAGAAAAATTAATGTCTGAACCAGGAATCGAACCGTGGACCTCTAGCTCTCCAGACTAGTGTGCAGGCCACTACACCATTCTAGACCTGGCACAAAAATTAACAATTCTTTCCACATATAGAAATCTATAATTTTCGTTTTGTCCGCTGTCAGGTAGGTGGCACTACCATCGCCAATGGCCGGCTTCGTTTAGAAGTATCTATATTTGAGAATTTTACACCACCACTGTTATAAGCAGTATACGATGTTATTTAACATTTTCCAATACTGTTATTTTAACACAGTTCCAATAATGAATCATATTATAACATTATAATATGACATTATAATATATTATAACATTATAATATGATCCATTATTGGAACTGTGTTAAAATAACAGTATTGGAAAATGTTCCAATTATTTACCCCCTCTTTCTCGTTTTACACTGATTTTCCTTCTTGTTTTGCCTTATTGTTTTATCTTTTTTTGTTGGCTTCCTTTTATTCTCACATATAGACACAAGGAGAGGACACACACCCGGACCCAAGGCGGAGATTTAAAATCGCCTACCCCGCCGGGAATCGACAGCGGGTCGCCAGCGGTGGAAGGTAGAGACTCTATCGACCACACCACGGCGACGGACTTTACAGGTTAGTCAGGCTTAGTTTGTATTATATTATTGAACGACGGTATTTATCATTCAGGTTATTAGTGTCGCTACTCAAATTTGGTCTTCAAAAAACCGGCAAATTTAGCTCAGAGGGAAAATTTTGCTCACAGAGACCTCTTGTTTCGGCATTCATTTTATTTAGACCTTAGAGAGTCATTGGAATTACAAAGGAAATTAAAATGAAACTCTATAAGAGCTTAATACATAATATTTTGTCATATGGAAGTGAAACTTGGTCTTTGACGGAATTCCGATTGATTGAGGGTCTTTCCACTTTTCAGCGGTTGCCCTTTTACCAGCCGGCTGCTGGCCCTTCACATCAACATGTGTCAATCACAGAGGTAGATGATCAACAGCCAGTGTAGGGGTGACATGTGGTTAGCATGTCGAGTCCCCCAGCCATTATAGCTGGTTCCTCAACCTGGAGCCGCTACTTATTGTAGCTACCCAATTGCCTCACGATGCTGGGTGGGCACCGGTCCCATACTGGCCGAAATACCATGAGAAAATTTCTTCCCCTATGGAGACTCGAACCAGCGCAAGTCCCGTAGCTCTGCGCCAAGGCTTCCTACCTTAACCGTTCGGCTACGGCGCGGGACCTTTGACGGAATTACAAAAGAATAAAATTAGAACAGTTAAATTTGAATATTTTAGAAGAAGACTCCAAAAAATAAGAGGATAAAATAAAAAATAAATTCGTTTGGAGAGAAATGAATGTCATCACATCTATTGTTAAAAGGATTGAAAATGAAACACTTAAATGGTATGGCCATGTACAAAGAATGGAAAATGTAAGATGACCAAAAAATGTATACCAATGGTCATCCCCTGGAAGAAATAAACGTTACAGACCAAGATGGAAGTGGAAAACCTACGTCAGAACTATAATGGATGATAGGAATTTGGAAGAAGGAGATTGGAATGATAGAAATAAATGCAAACTGAAGACGGCAAACCTATAAGTGGGGGAAAGCCGAAGAAGAAGAAGAAGAAGATAAAGTTATTGGAGGGATATGAGGTAATTAGGGCTTCCGCCTTCTTAGACAGTCTGTATGAGTTATTGGGCTGGTTGTCAGCACTGCGTGGAGGCGCCTTTACCCTAATACCTATATATGGTACTCATATTAGTTAGAGGCTGAGTCTACCCCAGTCACATGCTGCCGCCAGGCTATTAGGCCATTGGGATTCTAACCCGCGATTTTCCGGTTCGAAACTTATTTCTTAAGTAATTATGCTATATCATGCTTCCCTTTGTTATTTTATATTCCGTAAATCTACGACACGGGACCACGAAAGAATACATGCTCAAGATGTTTACTTCCTTAAATATCAATCTACCCTATGCGGGTTTTGAATCAGCAAATCTCGGAACCAGAGTCATGCGAGGTTGGCAGGAGGTTAAGGCTGCCTTTCTAGACAATGGACACAGTAACACAATAAGATTGCCAGTTCCGTGTGACGGCTTCCTTTACCCTCAGAATGTACGTGTTCCGCTAGAAGCTGAGTTTATGAGCCTAGAAGGTTTAGATTAGTTTAAAAAGTCTGTAACTGTCGCACTCAATCGGCTTGTATCATGATTAGTATTTCGGTGGTAGTCTCTAGTTAATTATTATTACAGTAAAAGCTCCTTATTCGTGTTTTCATTATTCGCGAGTTAAAAAATTGCGACACAGTTCCTGTATTCGCGGATCCAGTCGGTATATTAGAAGGATTAGTATCCTTTATTAACGCATCGGCAATTTTTGTACTGCAGGCACGTGCCAAGGTGACTTTTACAAAGAGTGATTCAAACGAAATGGACAAATTAATATCAAAGTAAAACATACCTTGTTGTCACTAAGCCTAAAGTTCGTTGTTAAAAGCCACCGCTGCCGAAATTCATGTGCCGCTATGTCCGTTCATAAATGTCGTCTTCGACACATCGATGTTTTATTGTTTCAACTTGTCAGTCGTTGCAATAATTTTGATTGAATAACACGTGTCTCTTCTGCTTCGTTGCCAATTTACAATGTCGAGTAAAGGGAAAGAAAATTAGTTCCTAAGCGGAAAAAAGTAGTGTTGCCGCTTAAAGTAAAAACATAAATGTTTTACCATTTACGTGTTGGCTAGTCGTTTGCATCTATAGACCTATCACGCTGTTTCAATGATAATGAATGAACTGTACGATTCATCAAGAAATCCGAAGACAAATAAGGAATTCTTTAGCTGAATTCACAGCTGAATATCAATCTTAATTAAAAACCTTATAAAAACGGCAAAACAGGAAAAAATACTAAGTTCTTTAAGCCCTTTAAATCTGACAATAATAATTTATATAAATTGTTCAAAATCTCTCCTTAATTGAATTTATTTTAATAAATTTTATTTTATTTTGGAACCTCGGAACATATTCCCTATACCCATACAAATTACCATTCGATATTCGCGGTTTCTGTATTCGCGGCATATTTGCGGAACATATCCCCCGCGAATAAGGAGATTTTACTGTATAGTTCGAGAGTGTATGTTTTCAGCAGTTCAGTTTTGCACTACTACATGCATCAAGTTGCAAGAAGTACACTGCATAATATGTAGTTTTCCTCTCCTATTCATATACTTCAATCAGAGACACAACAAATCAAATTTTCAATATATAATATATATATTAGGTCCTATATCACATATATATTAGTACATTACTTTTTCTCTATTAGTTTAGATAGAGGGGTCTACTGTATAATTCATCTTGTTTGTTTATTTTTTATTACTAGTATTAGTTTTTAATTATTATTATATCACTGAATTATATTCATATATTTGTCAGTTTGACCAAATTTTATTCTGTAGGCTGACTAAAATTATAGCTATTGTGATTAATGTAATATTTTTGGTTGAGAGGAAGAAAAAGCAATATGGCTTAACTCTACCAGGCTAATCAACTAATTAACTAAATAAATAACCTGCACTGATTAATTTGTAGGCCTATACGCCAAACTGATTAAAAATATTAAATTACTTATTCTTCGGCAGCACATGATATGAATTTAACTCGGAGGTTCAAACCCGCCGACATAAGCTCTCGAAACTTACCTATCCGAGTGAACATTTTCCAATCAATCACTGCATAATTCACCCCCCTTTAATTGTGGCTTTTCGTATTCTTACACTTCGTTCTTGACCTCCCTACTGGATGTTTCTCTCTGGTTTTCCTAAAGACGTTTCCAAGCATTTTCATTCCGTATTCGTTATACAGTGTGTCCACAAAGTCCTGCTACCAAAACAATGTAACTTAGCTCGTAAACCATTTGAGATACAAACATGCGGTTTTTTGCAACATATTATACATCTCTCAAAGTTTTGTTTACATTTGTTGCAGATTGTGATTTAAACGACATTGATGACACCACAGGAAAATACCCAATGTGTATGGTGGTATGCTGAGTCTGGTAAATCACCAGTACCCCCATATCCGAATGTAGAAAGTCGCTTTATCAGAGAACATCACCCTCTGCAGCTACCCATTGTCTTCGTCAATAGCGTTCAGCATGGAATCAGCAAATTCAGCACGCCGAGGAAAGTCAGTTGGCAGCGACGCTTGCGTAATTTGCAGCCGCTTATGGAGGACTTTATGAATGGTTGATTTTGGTAGCCTATATGCAGTTCCCATGAAACATGACGAACCGATTTTTGAGGTCTGAGTTGAAATGCAAGTTTCCCATTGTCGATAGTTTCTTGGCTCACACCTGGTCGTCCACTCAGTGGCAAGTCCACTACACTGCCAGTCGCTAGAAATTTCTCGGCCCATCTAATTATGGATGATTTAGATGGAGTATCTGTTCCATATTACCGGCGGAGATTTCGTTGAACAGTTACTGGTGATTTACCAGACTCAGGCCTTTTCCTGTGGTGTCGTCATTGTCGATTAAATCGCAATCTGCAACAAATGTAAACAAAACTTTGAGAGATGTAGAATACGTTGCAAAAAAAAACCGCATGTATCTATCTCAAATATTTTACGAGCTAAGTTACTGCGCATTGTTTTCGTAGCAGAACTTTGTGGACACCTGTATATGTACGGTTCATCGTAGTCTATGAGATTTCACTCTTTTTGTTTCGTTTAGTTTCCCATAACTCAAGTAGCTCACCGTTATGTAGTTTTCTATTAACTTTTCTATTTGGTCCGAAAATATTCCTAGGCAGATTATTCTCAAATAGACCTACACATAACATTTTGTCCTCTCTCAAAGTAAGAGGCCTTGTTTCTCATCTATGTAAATATAACTGGATGAATCACCATTTTATATACTTTCGTTTAACTTTTTTGAGGAGAGTTGGGATGGCAAGAGTATATATAATGCATAATAGCATCCGTTTTCAAATTCGAGCCTATATCATATTTATTTTTTCCACACCTGATTCCTCTTTGTAAGTTTGAACAATATTAATAGATACACATGTCGTCAACTAGGACACATGTATCGCAAATAGAGGAACTTTTATTCATTCAGCCCATAGATTGTTTAGTAAAACCATCACATTAATAATTATGTCGCGAAGGATTTAATGAAAGTAATGCAAGGATCTAATAATGAGGTAAAAGTAATCCGAAGTGAACGGTATGCGATATCAAGGAATTGGTAAAAATATATTTATTTCAAGTTATGTAATTGTTTTACTTTATTTATAGCCTATGTGATAAAAATCAGAGTTCTGAAATACGAAAAGGAATAATGCTGTTACTAGTGCACAGTTCAATTGCTTATACCACATTTCTTCAATCAGTATATTGCTGACTCTAATACTTTAGTACATAGCGGCATGAAAACATTAAAACATGTTATATAATCGATTTTAAAATGTATATAGGGCACTAGGAAAGTCTTGCAATACGGTCATACTTTTTTACGACCTCTCAAAATAACTTCTACCACACTCAATGCACCTCTTCATATGTCGAAACCAATTACTAAACCATTGCTTCCACTTTTCATTGGACAGCTCCGTGCATTCGTTGTCTCATGCTCTCAAAAGCACTTTTTGCGAAGGGAAACGCTTTCATTTCAGCTTCAGTTTAACTTCTGGGAGCAGTCCAATGTCACGAGGAGCAAGATCTGGACTGTAGGGAGGATCTTCAAGCAGCAGAAGTTTCTATTTCTTCAAGAACTCCACGGTATCACTGGCCCCATGGGCATGTGCATTATCATGACGCAGCATCCATGTGACTAGCCTTGAACTTGGGCGGAGTTTCTTCAGCGCTGCAATCATCATTGGCAGGCATTCTTCTGGCTACCATTTCGTAGTGACTGTGCGTTGTTTTTTGCTATATAACCCGTTCCAAAAATCCCCATTGTGTTGAAGAATACGGTTTTCATTCTCTTGTTCATTGATCGTGATTTCCACACTGCTACTGGCGTACCCTCATCTTCAAATAGCCACACATTATTCTGGGCTTTCGGTTCGACGCCATAGTAATACAGCCATGTTTCGTCTCCTGTGACGATTTTATTTACGTTAGGAGAAGCCCTGTTATTACAATTTTTCAACATAATTTTGCACCATTTGCCACGAGTGCCCTTTTGCTACTCAGTAAATGCATGTGGGACCCACAGGGAACAGACCATCTTAACATGAAGATGCTCATGTACAATATTATGAATGGCTGGTGCAGGATGTGGAGAGACTCCTCTATATGCCGGTAGGTTATTCGCTTCTCTATCTCCAGCAAAATTTTCACAGCGTCGCTGTTCTTGTCGACAACTGTCTCGACCGACCGTCCTGAACAAGGACCTTCTTCAAGGCCAAATTTTCCCTTCTTCGATTCTATGTACCAGCGGAATATGGTCATGGGAAGTGGACAATCATTCGCCAATACAGGAGCAATCTCCTCAAAACACTGATCTGCAGTCACGAGAAACGTTTTATCGAATAATAGCACTGTACTGAAGTTAGGACCACCCTGACATTTTTACAAACTTTCACTTCTGCTATTAAACTAAAACTGCATCTACGGAAGAATGACCCCCAATTTTATATTTGTTTGAACCCCTCTTTCTTCCCATAGGGGCCCCAGGCCTGTGTGGCCTTGGATTATTGCGTATTGCAAAACTTTCGTAGTGCCCTGTGTAAATTGCATTGTCATTTATTTTTGATAAAATTCATTTTTACACAGATACAGTAGTATACCTAACCATTGAATATGGTTTTATTTCAATTAATAGTACGGAAATACTTGTGGGGTTAACATGAAAGTTTTTAGGTGAAATTAAAATTTTAATTTGCCTTATAAGATTTGGAAGATCGCTGCGACCAACGTGTTTTTGCTTCTTTATTACCGAGAAAAAATGAATTGTTCACCTTAAAATTGTTAATTTGTAGGGATATTGTCAGCTGAATGAAGATATTTGTCAGTTGTGAAATATGCATAAAATCTGTGGTATCAGCTAATAATAGAATAAATAATAGTATAAGTAATCTTCATATTTATTTTTTCCTGATTAACAATAATGCAAACGAATATATTCACACACACGTGCACACACACATACATATGTACAAACTTCCTTGCGGAAGATTAAAAATAAGACGTATGGAAATCAGAATGATTGTGACACACATAATATACACATTTATCTTACAGGTAGGAAAATTACACGAACGGGAATCGAATCAGGACTCACTGCATACGGTGAAACGACGTTACCCCAAGACCACACTGATGGGAATCTAAATGTAAGTAATATTTAAAATTTCTTTTCAAACTGTTTTGAAAATTTTCTCATTTGTTTTTCTATTTGATTTCTCAATTGTTCAGTTTTAAACTATGTTCTGGCTTTCATTCCGTAAAACATAGAATCCTTCCGTTTTTAAATTTCGTAAAGTTTTTATATATGCATTAGTTATATTTTAAAAAACAACCGAAATTCAGAAAAGAAAGTCAATCTCTGTGGTCTCGAGGTAACGTACTGCTTGTCACGCAGCGGGTCCGAGTTCGATTGCTGGGTGAGGTTCTTTCGGGGTTGTCTTCACCTGTCAGACAAATTTCAGGAAGCTTCAAGGCTCAAACGGTCCTCTGAAGATCATCTGGCCACAATTATCATATTCACATTATTTAGATTAAATTTAGGACTATGTCCTCTCCTGGCGCATCGTTACCACCACCATGACATATTATACATCATCGAACAGCGTAACTCCGCCCTCAGAAGTGGTTACAATAACGCCGATCTAGAAAGAATACCAGAAATGGCATAACGATAACCTGGTGGCATTGAATATTTAAAAAATAATCAGAAAATAATAAAATAAGAAATCTAAAAAAATGCATGTGTTGATACCTGATATAAAGTCGAAAGATATGCATTAGATGTAGTATATGAAGAAGAATTTAGACAATTTTTTCATATTATGAATGGATTGCTTTTTGAAAAACTGGAACTTAAGGTTGAATGTAATGTGTTTGGTTCGCACTGCACTGAAGGTCGGTTCACGTCAGAGAGATGACGGGGTCAGAGGCCAACCACATTCTCTCTCGCGCTCCAGCTGCAGACACTTCATCAGGTATCGACGTGCGCGCGCGCAACTATTTCACCAGTTCGATTTTACTGCATCTCTCATTAATACATCATCATTACAAAAATATGTTCATGTAAAACGTGTAGATGTTCCAAACAAAACTTACCTTCTTCAGAGATACATTTTCCTTGGACCAACAAAACATCATTGTTCTGTAGAATGGTAAACTTAAAAAGAAAATGTTATTATGAAAGTACTATTGGGTTTCTCGATAAGTGCTGTATCTGCATTTTGAGAAATTCCCTGTGTTTTTACGATTAAATGAAATTATCGTTGCAGTGTTCTTACGTGCCGCTTAAAAAAGTAAATTCATAGGTAATTTCAAGAACTCCTTTTGTTGGGGGGAAAAATGTTCTAATGTTGGATTCTGATGGGTTAAAGGTAGCATGACAAACACTTTTCGTTATTCGATCCCAACCAAGACAGATAATACCAGAAAATGAAAATTCATTCGGAGACATTGTTTAATTCACCTGTTTCCTATTATTTAGCTGAACATATATCAGAATTAGGAAATGAGTCTTCTGCCTGAAGGTAGATGTAATACCTAACATGTAGCGTTTGTTTAGGTATAGAATCCGCTAGGATTGGAACTTAATAAGAGACAATATTGTACATCCAACATTATTCTGCCATAGCTCATACTGGAGTTAATTTGGACGACGTAAAGGCGGGTTTTGATGACAGGATAATCTCTCGTTCCTCGGATCTTACCGTGTAGGCCTATGACTTATTTGTGATGAACCCTAAAACAATTAAGTTCAAGGAAACAATCATCGCATATAAGAACAGGAACTAAGGAAATTACGCAAAAAGAATGTATATGCGGTATATAAATTTCATCAGATTTTGGAACGAATGATTAAATGCAGAAGGACACCTCTTTCAACACCGCCTATAAAAAGCGTAGGACTCATTATAAAATAAAATACAATTACAACTATGTACTTGTAACTTATTTGTGTGCATACATAATAAATAAAAATGTATCAATAGTAACAAAAATAATAGTATACACGGGACACGTGTAGCGTCTACTGGCCTTGATGGGAGTGGGATGCTCTGAATAAAAGTTCCTGCCTACAAAAGTGGGATTTGAGCATTGCGCTAACAGTTTTGAACTTGGCTATTGAAACTAACGCCGGTACCACCTTCAATAAGTAATGGACTGCGGCGTTTCGGGCGAAAAGGTTCCAGCATTTACTTTACAACCACAGAAATCACTAGTCGGGACAGTGATGGCGCATCGATCATGTTCCAAATGTAGTGTAATGCTGGTAGCTAGGTTTTGCGTTGGCTGAAGGCTTCGGCAGACAGATTGCCGAACATAGAGATTTTTGAGTTACTACTTATCCCCTCTGCTTTGTATGACCAGGGTTGGCGAACTGGAAAATCCGGTGATTATTCTCGGAACACTTTACTGCACCTTTAGGTTAGATTGTAAGATTTACTTTATCTAAAGTAATATATTGTTATATGGATATTTCACCTGGTCCTCCAGTTTGGGGTTGGACTTGTGGCTGAGAACCCACTTCGTAAAAACACTAGAGTTAGGAAACCAACATGGCCTCCGAAAGGAAGTTTTATTGGTTACTACAACAGCAAGTACAAGGATAATATAATTGAATATTGCGAGGAACAGGATGAATGGAAGAGAGCCATAGAGGAAGCGAGGTCCCACCTGGCCTGTTGTACTAATTAAGAAGAAGAAGTTTAATTTTATGGTAACTACAGTAATTTAATGTATGATTAAAAAACATAAAATAGTCAGCTTGTAGGTCCGCCTCCTCAAATTAAGTTGTTTTAAAACTCTGTAAGCCTTTCGGGACTAATCTCATCATCAGCAAAATGCATTAGTTCCGTACTTGTTGACCCTTGTTGAAACACTGACATGGTTATGAATATTTTGTTTACAGGATAGGTGTGAACTGGGTATGTTCTCATTAACAATCAGGTTGTTGTCACAACCAAGTCAGTGCTTCAACAAGGAATAACAAGTACGGGCCTAATGCATTCTGCTGATGATGGGACTAGTCCCGAAAGGCCTACAGAGTTTTAAAACAACTTAAGTTGAGGAGACACCTACAAGATGACTAATTTATAGTTTTTAATCATACATTATATTACTTTGAATTAACATCTTAACGAAAACTTACCATGAATTTTACTAGTATCGATTATGGTAACTAAATAATTCTATGGCTTATGGAACCCAAATGTTCAAACCGAATTCACTAAGATACTGCATTTGATCCCACCCTCAGCCAATTGAATCCTGTTCCCAAGATCCATCCGAATATTATCGTCTCATCTACGCCTTAGGCCTTAAATGGAAAGTTTTAGTAAATCCAGGAATAAGAATGGATAATAAAATGTGCATAAATAATCTTCTATTTGCTGACGATGTAATCAATACAGAAAAATGAAGACGACTTACAGAAATCAATGCATGCATTAAATGAAATATGTAAATTATACGATCTAAAGATTTCTGTAAGGAAAACGAAGACCATGGCTTTTAGAGGAAGAGATCCAGTGAGAACCAAAATTATTTTAGAAAATCAAAGTATAGAACAGGTGTCTAGTTTCAAATATTTGGGCTGTGATGTTGGCTACAATGTGGAAAGAGATATTGACTCCAAAATAAATAAATTTCAGACGGTGTGTGGAACAATACAGAGAACATTCAAAAATAAAATTAGAAAAGAAATCAAGATAAAAATGTATAATGTTATGGCGTTTCCCACAATATTGTATGGATGTGAAACTTGGGCTCCAGTGAAAAGACAGAAGGATAGAATACAGACGGCAGAGATACGGTTCCTAAGACAAGTAAAAGGATGTACAAGACTTGATAGAATAAGAAATGAGGATATAAGAGAAGAATTGAAAGTACAGCCTTTATTGGATAAAGTCACGAATTACAGACAGAAATGGATTGATCACATGGATGGAATGAGTAAGGAGAGATATCCATTGTTAGCCAGAAATTATCAAGCAAGAGGAAGGCGTGATGTTGGAAGACCTAGAAGACGTTGGGCTGATGCAATATGAAGTCGGAACGGGCAATTGCCTAATCCCTGGAGTGATGATGATGATGATGATGATATATATATATATATTTACCAAGGGTTTCCCAATTAAAAAGTTGAGTACATCTTACGACATATAAATCAATACTTATTGGAATTTTAATTACAAGATAACTAACCAAAATTTTGATTAGCAGTGAATGTCATTAGAAATAAGGTAAATTCCTGTTAAAATTAAAAATCTCTCTACAACTGAGTTATTGTTGTTGGGTGTGTGTATGTTTTTTTCTTTTTTTTACGTTTGAGGAAAAGGAAGACAATATAATACATTATTTTGTTTGAAGGACGGTTCCGTGCGCAAGCGGTTAGAGTCACTCAATATGAGTTTCCTGGTGGATGAAACGGGGCTTAGGCAGGTTTTTCTCGGGGTTTCTCCCGTTTTCCCCTGCCACATTAATTGCATTCCACCATTTTCTCCCATACTCATCTCATCCATTCCATTTCATTTTGTTCATCTGCCCCTGTGATGGTGCGTCAGGCGTGGTCGGCCGGCACCTTTGTCATTCACAGACCTGTATATATAGGGCTCATCTCAACTCATCCCTTGACCCGACCCTGAGTTGGACACGAGTTGAGTATATTCATATTTATTTTTTTGTTTAAAAACTCTTGAGAATAATCAGTTGTCTATTATTAAATTTGGAAATTTCTTATTTCTATAAAATTTCCCATGAACGTTAAAAAAAAACTGAGAGAATATATTTACGAAAATGAAGGCAATATATCTTTAATCATAAAATCCTCTACTGCTTTTGCTCAAAAATTAGTTCCTACCATGAATCTTACTTCCTAAACTCCATGGCGAATAGGTGTAGAAGGACATTGGCCTACCAGCCGGCTTCTGTCCTCACATCCACGACAGTTTATCATAGATATAGACGATCATACAGCTAGTGGGCCTATAGGGGTGACATCTGGTCACCATGTCGGGATCCCCAGACGTAATACCTGTAACTTGTTTTCTCAATCTGGAACTGTCATTTATTGTAACTACCCAAATTCCTCAGTATACTGTATCGGGACCGGTCCCATACGGCTTGAAAGGATCAATAGAAAATGTACTCCTCTATGAGTTCTGAACAGCAACTATGATGTCTACAACAGCATAGATACATCAACTAGTAGCGCATATGCATCCTGCAGATGATGGAAGTTAACTTCCGAAAGGCCTCCAACTAATATTTAACAAAGTTGAGGACTATTTATCTCAACGGAATTTGATATGAATTTCATTATCATTGATAGTGTACCGAAAGTGCTCTTTCGGTACGAAACATCTGAGCTATTATCCTCCCTCTACAGTCAGATTAATGAACTATGCCAATTTCCTTTCTCTTTGTGTCTACTCCCACTCTCCTTCCTACCCCTCCTTTTGCTCTCTTTGTAGTCCGCAACTTCCCCTCTACCTCAGAACTCTCAAATAGGCCAGACAAGTCATAAGCTGTATCATTCGATCATACATTTCTTTCGAACAGTTGGTTATCGTCTGAAGGACGCGAGCTCCAGGAGAGCTACGTGTTTTGAGTTTGGTCCGGCAAGCCAGGGTAGGGTGCCCTAGGCAGGACTAAAAAAAGGTATGCATGGGTATTTGAGCGTATAAAGATTATTACTTTTGTTATTATTATTGTTTTTCTGTAACTTTGGAATGATCAAGAATTGTTTATGTTTAATATATTTACATTTTTCAACTTCAGGCGTACAATTGAAATATTAAATCTTATTTCAAGTAAACAAGAATGTTTAATTATTGTATTTGCTAGCTATGCTACAGCTGTCTTGTATAATTCCTGTTTACGAGCTTTCCAAAGGTTATATGAGCTCCTCTTTCCCGTCTAGCTTTCATGGTTGAAAATAATATACTGAATTTAACTACGAATCATAAATTACTACAGTGTGTTAAGGAATTATTATTAATTAATATATGTTTATGAATCTATATAGGAAATATGAATTAATATTTGCCTCTGATGGGCCCGGGCAAAGAATTATAAATAGCACTGATAGTTTATGAGCTGGATGTCTACTCTGAGTGTAACAAAACATATGAGTAAATCCTCTAAAGGCAGTGCAATAGCACAAGTTATTTCAGTAATTACTGATTATAATTAAATGTGTGTTTAGTTTTTCTCGAATTTCTTCATTTCGCTTGTAGTCTTATAATAAGTAGCCCTGCTATGGTCTTTCAGACGTCTCTCTTTGCTCCACCAATTCCTGTATTGACGCTTTTTTTGATGTTCATGTTTTAAAACAGTTTTATAAAGATAAAAACAGCCATAGTTTTATACAATGCGTCTCACTCAACCTGTGACCCGCTAGCGGCTAAAGTGACTGTGGGCAGTGAGTTTATCAACTTGCGCCGGCCAGGAATTTCAACTACAAGGGACTTCTCTCACTTTGTTGTTGTATGATAATGAAGAGTGAAAGAATGAAAATAAGTATGCACCTAATGATAGAAGGTGTTGTAAATGTTCTCCTACATCCACACATTTTCGGCACCGTTATAGGAAACACTGATTTACACTCATTATTTGCTGTTCTCTTATTAAGTTTATTTCTCTCTTTCAGTTCGTCTAACATGTGGGGGGTTTCTAGCATACATTTTACTTTTTAAGTACCCCCACAAACGAAAATAGCATTTCAGGATCACGTGGCTGAAGTTCATGCACTATTGTTATTCTCTCTGATTTAATATGTGACAGTTTTGCACCTCGCCATGTTGTGCTCTTCCAAATACCAGTTTCTTGACCAAGTTGCCTTACATATTTTGTTGGCGTATGTTCTAGTCGTTCCCCTATTTCGTCTAATTTATCTTCAGTCAGCAGACGTTTTGTTACCCTTGGTATCTTATTGAGCACGGAACCCGTTTTCCTAAATTTGTTTACAAGTCGTCGAACAATCTCTCTATTTGGAGAATTTAGATCTGGAAATCGTTTTCTGAATCGTCTAACGACTTATTTTCAAGACTCTGTTATCACATAGTTACAGTACATAATACCCTATGCTCTATTGTAAACACAGATCGAGGCATAATAATTAACTAAGACCATGATAGAACGTAAGTAAATACTTAATTTTAATTAAAAATACATTAGAACACGAGAATACAGTATCTCAGTAGAACGCATTTCACTTTACAAGCATGTAGCTCGATTGATTCACTCCGCCAGGCGCCAGTTCACTGAGCGGGCAGAGCGAGTTGATGACTCACTGTCGCAGTAACTTTTCCCGCTAGTGGCCACAAGTTGAGTGAGACTCATTGTAAAACTTTAAAACTGTCTCAGAGCTTACTTTCGTGAGTAACCCTTCTCTTCATAGTTCCCCCAACAATTATTCAAAATTTGCTAAATTAATTTCTGTTAATCTTGGAGTAGGCACGAAAGGAAATATACTACATCCCAGATAATTTTAATTAGTATATTGTTTTAAAATTTGTTTACAGTCGCCATGATTCTTAACGTGCTTTTCCAACAAAAACAGTTGTTTTTGTTTTCGTTGTCAACATTTGTAGACTTAGTTACTCTCCATAATTTATGTATAGTTCTAATTAGATTATCCTAGAATTTGCAATAAAAGACTGATCACGACATATGAGAGTGAGTATTTTGGAAACGTTATGTCTTTTTACACGCTTTATATTAGCTTGATCTGTATCTATCTATGTAACAGAATCTTTCAAAACGATTTTCACCCACTTAAAAACATTGAATCGACTTGAAACTTTGTATACTTGTAAAGGACCAATGACAATACAATAATTTCATAAATAATATATAATAGGTTGCGGACTTATCGACTATTTAGTCCATAGTTTGTAAGAAATTAATATTATATCCTCTCGTAGCTCAGTTGGTAGAGCGGTGGACTGTAGTGGTATATAATTTCAGTAATTGATAGGTCGCTGGTTCAAATCCGGCCCGGATGATTATTATTTAGAAGAGTATTACTTTTAGCTCGTACTACAATAGTATCGAATTTAAAGATATTTACATTTTTTATCTTATTCTGTAAAATATTAATGACAATTTTGTAAACTTACCACATTGTAATTTATCCAAAAATTATGAGAAAGATACGCTTAACTGTAACTATTTATCTATATTAAAATATTCAAAAATATTATGATAATGTTAGATAATAATAATAATTTTAAAAATATAAAATTATATTTGTGCCTAGACACTAAAAATATCGTAAGCAATTACATTTTCATGGGATTCGGGCTTATGACAATCAACTAAACTAAAAATTAAAAAAATAAATAATAGTTTTAAAAAACTAAAACAACACACGCTTTATTAGAAAACCAAACTAAAAAATAACAAATAAGTAATAGTGAAAAAACTAAAACAACATGCTTTATTAGAAAACCGAACTAAAAACATGAAAAATAATTTTAATTTCCAACACGCTTGGGATGAAATTAAAGTGGTCAACAAAAAAAAAATCATCTCCAACACATCTAGAATAAAACTAGAGTTATCTACAAAAAAAAATAATAATTTTACTATCAAAAGCGTGGGGTGCTTTTTATGGTTTTTACGTTTTCTTCTTAGAGACTTTACTGTTACCAATATCTGTTTATTATCAAATATATTAATTGATATAGAGCACTCCACGCTTTTGTTGATAAAATTATTTTTTTTGTAGATAACTCTAGTTTTATTCTATATGTGTTGGAGATGATTTTTTTGTTGACCACTTTAATTTTATCCCAAGCGTGTTGGAAATTAAAATTATTTTTCATTTTTTAGTTCGGTTTTCTAATAAAGCGTGTTGTTTTAGTTTCTTTAAAACTATTATTTATTAAATCGCATAATCAATATTTGTTGTAAGTTACTTTGTAACAGATTTTTATTATCTCCACATAACAATATATGACGCCATCGAGTGAAAGAAGCAACTTGCTATAGCGTCTTTTTATGATTGATTTTTCCCATTGTTTGTAATTTTTCATTCATTAAACCTCTCATTACGAGGACATTGGCTAAGCTGCTTGACGTGTTGTGTTATTCAATGTGAAGTAACTGGTTTTCTCTACAAACAATACGAAACCTCACTAATAAGTAAATTGCGCGTATTGAAATAACTAATGGCATTTTGTTTTATGACATTTTGAGATGAAAAGGTCAATCACCGCAGTGACAGAGAGATAATGTCATTACTATTCACCTTGAGAACCCTGTAAGCAATTAATTTACCGGTCGGGTCAATTGCCTTGTTCGGATCAATATAAATTAATTTCTTCTTCTTCTTCTTCTTCTTCTTTCTTCTTCCAATGACGCTACAACCCATAGCGGGCCCGGGCCTTCATGATGCGAGACCTCCATACTTCTTTATCCAGTACTCTCTGTTGCCAGTACCTAAAGTTCAGGATTTAGTGACAATCTTCCTTCACTGAGTTCATCCAACTTTTCTTCAGTTTTCCTACTGGCAGCTTCCCAAACATATCCTCCGTCTTCACTTTCTTAGGTATGCATTCTTTGTCCATTCTTTGAATGTGTCCGGCCTATTGCATTTTTTTTTTAATTTCATCTTCTTCTTGTAATCCCATGTTTCCCTTAACAGAGATTTAGGCGCTTTCCCCTACAGGGAAGAATTTGAACCATACTAATTTATATTTGAAGAGAAAAATTATACGCTCAGACCGGGACTTGAACCCGGGACCCTTGGTTCTCTAGACCAAGTGCTCTAACAACTGAGCTACCTGAGCAAGTACCGATCTAAACGCAAATCTTTCTCTATATACATTGTAATTCCCATCAACCAAATGCTGTGAAGCCATGCTTCTATCTTGCAAATGGCGGCTCCTTTATTAAGAAAACATATTTGGGAATTATACATTACAGCCAGTACGGCTTTTTCCAAGTTTTTATTATTGATTTCGTACATCTCAATAATGGATAAATCATTGAGATGTACGAAATCAATAATAAAACTTGGAAAAAGCCGTACTGGCTGTAATGTATAATTCCCAAATATGTCTTCTTAATAAAGGAGCCGCCATTTGCAAGATAGAAGCATGGCTTCACAGCATTTGGTTGATGGGAATTACAATGTATATAGAGAAAGATTTGCGTTTAGATCGGTACTTGCTCAGGTAGCTCAGTTGGTAGAGCACTTGGTCTAGAGAACCAAGGGTCCCGGGTTCAAGTCCCGGTCTGAGCGTATAATTTTTCTCTTCAAATATGATTTATCCATCATTGAGATGTACGAAATCAATAATAAAAACATACTAATTTAGTTACACTTGTTTTCGTATAGATGTCATTTGAGTGGTCCGTGGTCAGCGTTCCGCCTCATACTGACATCTAGGAAACCAAGGTAGTACAAGGACGGGAAAATTCGGTAAATTTTGCTTAGAGGCCTTTTCATTCAGACTTAAGAATCTTTTACGAGCCTGAAAATCTTCAGACTCTGGACCCATGGCTTAAAGTCCCTCCCGGAGGACTTGCTCCTTGGATTTTTTCCATCCTAAAATCCATCGATCCCGGCCGGGTTTGAACCTCGGGACCAGAGGCAAGGGGCATAACTACTAGTCCACTACTTTAATTTCATAAAAGTTGATAAACCAGGTTCCTTAAAAAGGGTAAATTAATTAATTATCGTATTTATTATCACCATTTGCTTATAATTTATACTAGGGTATTTAAAAATTCTGAAAACTGAAATAAATAATGTTTGAAGAGCAATACGTCTCATTCTAAAACTGATAATATATATTTATTTATTTATTTTAATTTCATTATAATCCTAAATCATTATAGCATTCTTTGGTCGTCTATGATTTAGCCCTGGATGGATTCGGTTATTTTGAGCATCACTTGAAATGTTATATTCAGATCACTGTAACTAACCTACAATTTTACATGTACCTACCACTATCTTTAAATCCAATAAATATTCTAAACTTTTAAATACATTTATATTCCCATTTTACATATCGGTATGTAAAAATCTGTCTGTTTGCTCATTTGTATTATTGGAAGTTATTATTAAGGCGTCCATCGCTGTGGTCTCAAGATAGCGTGCTGCCTTTCATGCAGCGCGGCCCGGGTTCGATTCCCGGTCGGGACAGGCTCCTGGGTGAGGTTTTTCGGGGTTTTTCCTCACCTGTAAAACAAATGTCAGGAATCTTAGGACCCAACGGTCCCCGAAAATCATCCGGCTATCAAAATCATCCATATCATTATCATCATCATCATCTTCCACCGGTGTGGAAAGCAACGGGAAGCTACCACACCTATAATTCCCTAGTAAAGCTGCAAAGCGTAGCATGAAAATGCTATGATTGCAGTAAAATACCTGCCCTTGGACAGAATTGCTATGGATGGATAGATTATTAAGGCCAATTGAACGAATGGAGAAAAATGAGCTACATGATCTTTATAGAAAACTAAATATAATAAGAAAAGATAATACTCTTATACTGCGATGGCAGGACATGTGGCACGAATGGGGAATGAAAGAGGAACGTGGAAACTTATTGAAGGAAAACCAGAAGGAAAACGCTTATTTAAGTAGACCAAGAATGAGGAGGGAGACTAAAATTAAAGTTGATTTGAGGGAATTAGATTATACAGGGGATGATTGGAAAATATTAGCTCGGGATGGGGATGTATGGAGACCTTATGCCCGCGCGGTCATTAACCTAAGGGTTCGATAGGGCTAGTCAGTTAGTCATTATTGAAAGCCAATTACGTATTATAATTTAATACTTAAAATGTCATAAAATGTAAAATTTAACATTCCCTTTATTCTGTTCCTTAAACTGTATAATCCTTAGTACATTGAGGATACACAATTTTCTAAGTTATACAATTTTTGTCCTCTGATTATATATCAGATAGAATTCATATGAGTCGTGCGTCCCAAGCAGAATATGTTGCGTGTCATAGGTTAAACCATCTTAGCATGACTGATGCATAGATATGGATTATATAGCTTAGTTGCATACTGAATTAGGCTAAGACAATGTGAACTCCATTCTCATACATAACAACGGTTAAATATCATACATCAAGTACATGAACTGTTTTTAAATGCTGTACATTTTTTCAATGATATAATTTGATTAATCATTAAATTCCTTTTAGATTTATATATCTTTAAGCTTGGATCTTCTTCCGTCATGGAGTGATTGATTACAATTTACTCTGTATCTCTTTTGACTTTCGTGAATTCAGGAGATGGGAGCAGGAGATGGGAGATTTAAATTCATCTACATTTTGTGTATTTCCTGGTACATTTCCATATGTTTGAAGGAATCCCGGCTATAATTTATGATAGTGTTTTATTACTTGTTTTGCGTTTCAAGTCGATTTACAATTTTTGACGTCTAATCTAAGATCTCGCATAGAGTAGGCCTATTCAGGAAGAAGGAATAGACTTCAAACATTTATTTCTTCCAAACTGCAAAAAAATAGAAACACAATTCCAACGTTCGTGGAAAGATAAGTTTGAAGTTCCCATCACGGCCACATTGGTGTCATTGCTTGTCATGTTGATTGTATCAAAATGGCGACACAACAGGACATTGGATTGGAAGAGGAGGAGCAGAAAATCAACATCATTACCGGTGGCCTCCCAGGTCACCAGACCTAACCCCGTGTGATTTTTATCTCTGGGGATACATAAAAAACCGTGATTTTATCCCCCCTATGTTTGACACTCTTGAAAATCTGCGACATCGAATTGTTGAAGCTGTGAATTCGATAAATAGAGATCAGCTGCTTCGTGTGTGGCAAGAAATGAGCTACCGTTTTGATATTTGTCGTGTAACACATGGTGCTAATATTGAATGCATAAAATAGTGGATTTTCAACTTTTCTCTTTCCAGGAACGTTGGAATTGTGTTTCCATTTTGTGTAGTTTCGAAGAAATAAATGTTTGAAGTATCTTCCTTCTTTCTGAATATAACAATAATTTTATTATTCTAGTGTACCCGAAAAACTGGATCTTAAATATTAAATTATTTTTAAACTAACTATTTTAATTTCAATTAAAAGAAAGTTGATTGGTTATTTTTTATTACATTTTATGAAATTATTATTTCGTTTCTGGAATAATTATGAATAAAATGCTTTAGTTCATGCTCTTGAATGTGATACCATTCAAATATCATATGAATATTTGTTGAAAAGGAAGATACAAACTACCAATCCATCAAAATATTGTTTTTCTACCCGATAAAGGCACTGATACAACATGAAAAAGAGCCAGTCGCGTGAATATATCTTACAAATTGCACATAATGAAATAAAGAGAAGGCCCATATGAAACACTGACATAATACCAACAAAAGAAACAAATGTATTTTTCAAATAAAATGTGGTCACGATTATACATTACTTGCTACAGCAAAATCTACAAATGTGTAACATGGAAGTAAGCAAACACAGTGATAATGCAGACTGCCTTCTGGAATTTGAAATAAATAATAACGTATCAATACATGGCAATTTCTTTGGGAATCCAAGAGGCAACCATATGTTAAAATAACTTTAAAAATAACACAATGCAAATTTATTTATTGCGAATTGCTTCATTTATTTTCCATGCTACATTTTATATGCGTAGAAATAGTTTTTTTTAAGAATTGTTATATATATATATATATATATATATTTTTGTAAGCCCATGTTTTCCCTTTACAGAGATTTGGCGCCCTCCCCCTATAGGGAAGAATTCGAACCATATTAATTTAGTTACACTTGTTTTCGTATAGATATCATTTTGAGTGGTTCGTGGTCAGCGTTCCGCCTCATACTGACATCTAGGAAACCAAGGTAGTATTAGGACGGGAAAATTCGGTAAATTTTGCTTAGAGGTCTTTTCATTCAGACTTAAGGAATTTTTACGAGCCTGAAAATCTTCAGACTCGGGGCCCACGGCTTAAAGTCCCTCCCGGAGGACTTGCTCCTTGGATTTTCCGTCCTAAAAAATCCATCAACCCCGGCCGGGTTTGAACCCGCGACCCTCGGGACCAGAGGCAACGAGCATAACCACTAGTCCACCGCGGCCGATCATATATATATATATATATATTAGGGTGTCCACCGCTGTGGTCTCGAGGTAGCGTGCTGCCTTGTCACGCAGCGGGCCCGGGTTCGATCCCCGGTCGGGGCAGTTTTTCTGGGTGAGGTTTTTATCGGGATTTTTCCTCATCTGTAAGACAAATGTCAGGAAAACTTTAAGGCCCAAACGGTCCCCGAAATCACATGCCCATCATCACCATCATCATCCTTTACCGGTGTGGAAAGCAACAGGAAGCTACCACACCTTCAGTTCCCTAGTAAAAACTGCAAGCGTAGCATGAAAATGCTATGATTGCAGTGAAGGACGTGCCCTCGGGCAGAATTACTATGGATGGATATATTAGGGTGTCTCAAGATATAAATGAGTTTTTTTTTTTTTGCAAAATGAAATACGCATACCCTCTATTTTTTTTCTGTTTGACCTTAATAACTCAAATACCAAATATTATTGCGATTGGATCATGACAACCCGTGCTGACTTCATTTCAAACATATGACATGAACATTTGTAGCTGGGTTAGTACAGAAGTATTCTAGAACTAAAAGTTTATTTAGTAAATAAAACATCAGTATGTCCAAAACTTATAACGGTTTACTATTTTACAATAAAAAAATCATTATTGTTCAAATTTCGTTCACCTTAGTTAATAAGCATTGAAATGTTTCGAAGCACGTCTGCACGTGTTGCCGTGGGCCTATGCACACTAAATTATATTTACAATTGTTTTAACATTGTACAAATAAATTAAGAGGGTATGCGTTAAAAATAAATACTTCGATTTTTTGGGACACCCTAATATATAAACATGCATAAAATATATTATTTTCTTACATATAACTTAGGTCACTAGCACTATGGAACACGTAGGTTCATGGCAGCGCGGATATGTGTTCTCTATACATCTCTATTCTTGGCTAATGTTTTCCAATCAACCCGTGTATAATTTACCTCTCTCAAGTCATGATTAATGGCATTCTCCCACTTCATTCTTGGCGAACTGGTTTTCCCTCTGGTTTTCCTACAAGGAGATTCTATGCTCCTCTTTCATTCTCCATTCGGGTCAGATATATTGTCCACTGTCGTTTATGGGACGACTGTTCTTATTACAACCAGTTTTCCGTATGTAACATGCAGTTCACTGTTATGCAATTTTCTCCATTCACCTGTCTATTCGTCTCTTTGATCCAAAAACAAATCTAAGAACTGTATTCTCAAATACTCATAATATTTTCTCCTTCCTTAGAGTAAGAGTGCATGTGTAGCAGTCCGTCGCCGTGGCTTAGTCGGTAGAGTCCCTACCTTCCACTTCGGCGACCAGGGTTCGATTCCCGGCGGGGTAGGGATTTTTAATCTCCACCTTTGGTCTGCATGTGTGTCTTGTCCTTGCATCTATATGTGAAAATAACAGAAAGTTAACAAAAAGGTCAAACAAGAAGGAAAACAGTGTAAACGAAAATGGGGGGGGGGGAAAGCATCCGAATAATACAACTGGGACAATAACAGTTTTATATATTTTATTTTCAGTTTAATGTTTTTTTAGAGAAGTTGGGACGACAAATGTCCTTAAAATAAT
This sequence comes from Diploptera punctata, assembly GCA_030220185.1. Classification (NCBI taxonomy): domain Eukaryota; kingdom Metazoa; phylum Arthropoda; class Insecta; order Blattodea; family Blaberidae; genus Diploptera; species Diploptera punctata. The sequence continues at coordinate 24,447 of JASPKZ010002366.1, forward strand.
GCGTAATAGCATGCATGCATTTCCAGAATTCAGCCTATGTTTAATTTATTTGTGCACATCCATCCCATTTGTTCCTATATAATTTAATTCAGCCACCTCTTCAAAACTTTCCTTCTTTGTTTTTAACTATGAATTTCCATTATATAATGAATAATTATGTGTGACCATGTATCTGGTTTTTATTGATATTTTCTTTCCGCTCCAATTTCTTGGTGTTACTCAATAATATGTGCGCGTTGGCCCTTAGTTATCTCCTCGCTGAGTCCTAATAATACTGCAGTATAAGAATAAAGTAACAGTTTATTATATCGTTGAGTGGTACGCTGCTTTCTTTACCCTCTAAATATCTGATGGCATGCTCTAATAGAAAATTGAATAGTAGAAGAGATAGTGCATCTCCTTTTTTAACCCATTGTGACCTAAAGAGGTTGGATGAATTAAGTGAGTAGAAGTGTCTGTGTGAACTGTGACTTTACATATGAGGATGTTGAGGACCGCTAGAAATGAAGAAGGAGAATTTCTCGAAGGTGACAGAATAACCATTGTATTGTAGATAGATTCCAAAAATAAAAACAAAATGTCAATATTATCTTTTAATAATGTATATTTGTTTATTTTATAACAGACTAGCTAATACGCGGCGTGCGCTGCAAATAAATAAAAAATAATGTGCTTTTATGTTTAGTTGAATAAATATAAGGAAATATAATTATACATTTATATTTTTTACATATCCCGTGGTGATTACCCGGCGTTATCCGGGAATCTACTTATCCCAATCTTCTTGACATAAATAAGCTGAAATACGAAAATTAATGTGATTTATGTTTAGTTAAATAAGTAAAATGAAAAATGTATATCGTAATTATTTTTAGATACCCCGTGCTGCTTACCCTGCGTTGTCCGGAAATCTACTCATCCCGATCTTCTTGGCATAAATGAGCTGAAATACAAAAATTAATGTACTTCTTATGATTACTTGAATAAGTAAAAGGAAAAATAATTATAAATGTATACCGTATTTACTTTAAGATTCCCCATACTCTTTATTCTGTGTTGCTCCGGAAATCTACTTATCTCGATCTTCTTGGCATAAATGAGCTAAAAGACAAAATTCGTTATTGTGAGTTATCCATAAAAGAATACCCGTCATGTGCTGCTATGCTTGCACAGAAATCTACATACTTGTCTCGATCTTCTTGGCATCAATGAAAGACACAAATGGTTATTGTGAGTTATCCGTAAGAGATAAATATATGCTGTCGGGGACTTTTTTGTAGAGCTGTTTGAGATATTCAATTCTGTGTACATTAATTTTGGTATTTGTTATGGTTTAGGCAGCGTAAGCCATTTAAGTGTCCGAAGAGCTAATTTTTTCACGTTTTCCACTACAAAGGGCGATTTTTAAGGGTGTAGGAGTTGAGTATCACAACTCTCTTATAGCCAATGTTCACCCCGGGACATTTTGCAAAAAGCTCCATCACAATCGGATCAACGGTATGGCCGCCCATAAAATTCGAATAAACAAACAAACCAACAAACAAACAAACATTCATTTTTATATATTAGATAAAAATAAATAAAATACCTAAAAACAAGTTAAAGGGTTTTCTCAATAAAGTAGCTAAATATATTTAATTGTTAGCTTGGAAATGGTTCTTTCGTTGAAGTTTATTTTCTAAGGAAGCGGTTTGCTTCGTTTGGCAGACGTGAAGCGTGGTTAAAATAGACGTGGATAAATTGATAAGACGTAGCTCTTATATCTTGATATTTACATCGAACATACATCGGTTCATTTAACAAAGATATTTTACATGAAGCCACAGGCGAGAGATAATCTGAGGATACATCACACATGTCTGCTTGCGGGTCTGACCTCATCCAACAGCACGAGCCAGGGGCAACATAGACCCCGAGCACCGGAGGGTTGTTGCACCCATTTGTAAGTTTCTGGAAAATCCGTGCCACATGCCAGTAAGGAAACTGGAGCTCAAAGGTCGAACGTGTGCTACAAAATTTCTATTTCGGTGAAGATCAATGCCCTTGCATTCCTGTTATCTTAACTTTTTAAAGATTATTTTTGAGCTTAAAAAATATGTAATTTATTAAATAAGCAGTGATTATATCTTAGGTCCACCGCTGTGGTCTCGAGGTAGCGCGCTGCCTTGTCACGCAGCGGGCCCAGGTTCGATTCCCGGTCGGGACAGGCTCCTGGGTGAGGTTTTTTCGGATTTTTTCCTCACCTGTAAGACAAATGTCAGGAAGCTTAGTGCCCAACGGTCCCCGAATATCATCCGGCCATCATCACCATCCTCATCATTAGCATCATCATCCTTCGTCGGTGTGGAAAGCAACGGTAAGCTACCACACCTATAATTCCCTAATAAAGCTGCAAAGCATAGCATGAAAATGCTATGATTGCAGTGAAAGACCTGCCTTCGGGCAGAATTACTATGGATGGATATATCTTAATTATAAACATTATACTACAACTTTACTTAATTATTCATTTATTTTATAATTATTTTATTATCAATAAAACAACATATATGGTCACATTATAAATAGTTTATGCATAATGGAAATGGACAATTAAAGTCAAATGAAGGAAATTTTGAAGAAGTGGCTGAATTCAAATGAAAAAAAAAATGAAAAAAGGAATGACGTGCAAAATTAATACGTCATTGATACTGAAATTTTCATTGCTATCCTATTTATCCTCCCTTTTTTAATTCTAACTTTCGAGGAATACAATTTACCCCATTAACCAATCAAACATAATATCATTTATCTAATATATTTAGTATATTTGACTTCCAATCAAAAAGTTCCCTCTCAGGGTTATGTATATTTTCACAACTGACTACAGGAATATTTTTAGGAATAAATTATAGTTGCTAATTGTTTCGAATCCAACATATTAAGATATAAATTTTACGATTGTACTACTGAGCTATAGTGTTGCGCCATGTGAAAAGGTCTTTACAATATGACAAGTGTTAGTAATGGCTGACTTGTGTAATCGGATGTACTTTATGTGCAATTATGAAAGGTGTTTGTAAAGTAAGCTTAGGTACAACACTTGGGGAAACTGGCCACTATAGACACATTTACGTATTGTTTTCTTCTTTTATACAGATTTTAACACATTTATAAATTAACATTATGTACAATAACCCTTCCCATTTCAACTTTTCCCATAATGCTTTTCGGTTTACGGTACTGAATGCCATTTTAAAATGTTTGAATACGCAAAATAATTTAATCCTCTTGTTCTTTTTTTTTTTTTTTTACTTTATCATCAATTAGTATTCTCAAAACAAATACGTCGTCCACTGTGGAGTGCTTTCAAAAACCTAGCTGATTTTCTGAAATCCTGTTGTTTTTTTATTTCATTACTTCATTCTTCTTACTCTAATGAAGTTCTATCGCTGCTTCTACTTACCTCCTGTTTTCGTTGAACAACCAATTTTGTTTTAATATTTGTGATTTCTCTGTGCTGCTTGTTTTTTATCGGTAATATGTTACCTATATCTAGATATATCAAATAAGTAACCTGTTTTATGGTATTATTATTGTTATTATTTTTAAAGTTATTATTATTATTATTATTATTATTATTATTATTATTATTATTATTATTATTATTATTATTATTATTATTATTATTATTATTATTATTATTATTATTATTATTATTATTATAGTCCACCGCTGTGGTCTCGAGGTAGCGTGCTGCCTTGTCACGCAGCGGGCCCGGGTTTGATTCCCGGTCGGGACAGGCTCCTGGGTGAGGTTTTTTTCGGGGTTATTCCTCACCTGTAAGACAAATGTTAGGTAGCTTTGGGCCCAAGAGTCCCCGAAAATCATCCAGCCATCACCTTCATCTTTATCATTATCATCATCCTTCACCGGTGTAGAAAACAACGGGAAACTAACACACCTATAATTGTCTAGGTAAAGCTGCAAAACATAGCATAGGAAAGCTCTTGGGTCGTAGAGAGGAATTAATAAATCACGTTTAAATAGGAAACCTTTGTCCGGAAACGTACCGTTCTCGTGCTACAGGTACAATTCGCATTATGCTTTTAAATCTCCCGTTTCTACCTGGGATAAATCGATAGTAAGCTTAAAGATTTATATAAATATCCTGAACTCATATCCAACTCAAGGTCAGGTTGTGGGATGAGATGAGATGAAGCCCCTAGGTGCCGGCCGACCACTCCTGACCCACCGTTACAGGGGCGGATGAACAAAATGAAACGAATGAAGAGATGAGCGTGGAGAAAATAGTGGAATGAAATTTGTAGTAGAGGAAAACGGGAGAAAACCCCGAGAAAAACCTGCCCAAGCTCCGTTTCGTCCACCACGAAATCCACATAGAGTGTCCGAGACTCGATCTCGGGACCCCAGCGGTGAGAGGCGAGCATCTAACCGCTTTCGCTACGGAGCCGCCATAGTAATTTAAAGATGTACGACTTAATTAATTACATTTACACAAACCAACATTCTCCTATTTCGTGATGATTTGCAGTTCAAAGGAAAACTTAAAGCAACTTCACTTTATCACTTTAAGTATAAGATGAAGCGAGTATACCAGAATATAATTCGCAGGTACAATATGTGCAACGAGCTTGGTGGTCTCCACATCGACCGCTTTTATAGTGGATAAGTATTTATAAATAATAATAATAAATAATAATAGTGTTAATAATAATCATCATCATCATCATCCGGTATCATGGCAGCTCCCGCCGTCTTCCGGAAACCAAACGCCATTCCTCTCTATCCATCCATTGATCTGCCTCCATTCCTCTGATATTCATGGCTGCTTGTACCCCTTCTATCCAAGTTTTCTTCGGTCTTTCTCTCTTCCTCCTTTCCATTGGGATCCATTCCATAACAATTTTTGGCAATCTTTGCTCTGGCATTCGTTTGACATGACCATACCACTGCAATATTTTCTTTTCTATGATGTCTATGATGTCCGGCTCCTCTTGTACACCCATAATTTCCCTTATTTCTTTATTTCGTATTCAATCCATTCCAGATTTTCCAGCTGATCTTCTTAAAACTATCGTCCTAGAGTGTTTTTCCGAGGCATGTTGTTTGGTTTTTTAGCATTTTTTTTTCTTTTTTAGATGAACGAGGAGCTGGCCCGATGCATCAACCCCCAACCTGGGGGGACGGGTAATTTTTGTTCAAGGTTTTCTTCCTCTAGCCTTTGATAGCCCAGTATCTTACTGCAAGGCAGCAGCGCTAGTTTTGGTCCGCCCTGGGTATTTTATTTCCCCAGTACCCGCCATATCTGGTGAGCATTCCCCTATCCGCCACCTGGGGAGGCGTCCGATGGGAGACTAGCAACTCCACGCGGATAATAATAATAATAATAATAATAATAATAATAATAATAATAATAATAATAATAATAATAATAATATGTACTGAAGAAAAGGCTGGTTATGTTGCATTTAAATAATATTATTCTTACAGTATAAAACTGAATTTTCTTTGTTTTTTCCTTAACATTGGATATTGCAACGAAATCAGTGAGTGTTGGGTTGTGTAAATTGAGTCATTAATCATTAAATTGTTATCGATTTATCCCCGGCAGATGCAGAAAAATTTAAACGTATAAAACGAACTACACGAAGTACACGCAGCACTGAAGCGGTACGTTTCCGGACAAATATTTCTATACAAATCGTTATCCACTTAGTTCCCTAGAAATGTGTTACGGGGTTTTCGAACATACTGTTAGTACATCAAGCTGTAAGGTCATTATATTCAATTCCATTGTATACTATAATCTTCTTCTTGTATCTTGTAAGTCCATATTTCCCTTAACAGAGATTTAGGCGCTTTCCCCCTACAGGGAAGAATTTGAACCATAATTTAGTTACACTTGTTTTCGTATAGATGCCATTTGAGTGGTCCGTGGTCAGCGTTCCGCCTCACACTGACATCTAGGAAACCAAAGTATTACTAGGACGGGAAAATTCGGTAAATTTTGCTTAGAGGCCTTTTCATTCAGGCTTAAGGAACTTTTACGAGCCTGAAAATCTTCAGACTCGCGACCCACGGTTTAAAGTCCCTCCCGGAGGATCTGCTCCTTGGATTTTTCCATCCTGAAAAAATCCATCGACCCCAGCCGGGTTTTGAACCCGCGACCCTCGGGACCAGAGGCAAGGAGCATAACCACTAGTCCACCGCGGCCGATATTAATAATAATATGTACTGAATAGAAGGCTGGTTATGTTGCATTTAAATAATATTATTCTTACAGTATAAAGTTATCGATTTATCCCCGGCAGAGGCAGAAAATTTAAACGAACTTTAAGTACACTGAAGCGTTACGATTCCGGACAAAGATTTCTATACAAAACGTTATCCACTTAGTTCCCTAGAAATGTGTTATGGGGAATTTCGAACATATTGTTTGTATATGAAGCTGTAAGGTCTTCATATTGAATTCCATTGTATACTATAATATAGAACATAATGAATATTTTGCATTCTCTTGCAATGTAAATTACATTTGAAGAACATAATGTTAAATTTTCAATGTTCTGTTTGGGAAATCACAGCATTAATGCTATAAATCTTAGAGAAGTTTAAGAAAATATATTCACCTTCTTTCTCATTAATAACATTCCGAAATACATATTATTAATTAGTTTTTCATTATGATCTCCAGCCATTTTTTATCTACCAAATAACTGTTTTTCTGAGGAAACCAGCAGTGTTCAAAGTTTTTTTAACTACAATATCAATTTCTCTCCTTCACAATTATCGATACTTTTATTTGTACACTTTTCATATGAAAGAGGTATTGATATACATTACTTTTTTGTTCATGTTAAACCGATTACAATCAAAATATCTAAAAGGAATTTATACCACCAGCAATAAATACAGAATCTAGCGCTTTTCATATGTTGATATTTCTGACATAAGTTAATTATTACATTCCACTCATAACATCTGTTTTTACTGTTTGTCTTTACCCGAACATCTCCACGTGGGACTAACCATGTATCATATGGTGAGATACTCTACGTAAGAGATAGTTGTTTCTTGAGATTCTTCATGTGGTTCAAATGCGTGTATTTTAATTGTATCCACTTAATTAGTTCTAAAACAATGTCATCTTAAGTTATTCTAGTTCTTTATATATTTCGCTCTATTTGGCCAATAGCTTCCTGCACCATCTTTGAAGTGATCGCCTCACATTCGTCTTTGTCTACTGTTGAGTATTTTCCCAATGTAAAGTTTCACATTGTAATCTTCTGTGTACAATCTTCCGTCTTTATGATTATTGGGTATAAATAATAATAATAATAATAATAATATAATAAATAATAATAATAATAATAATAAAGACGAAAGATGTATACAGAAGATTACAATGTGGAAACTTTACATTGGGAAAATACTCAACAGTAGACAAATAATAATAATAATAATAATAATAATAATAATAATATTATTATTATTATTATTATTATTATTATTATTTATTATTTATTATAACCCCACTAATCATAAAGACGAAAGATGTACACAGAAGATTACAATGTGGAAACATTTACATTGGGAAAATACCTCAACAGTAGACAAAGACGAATGTGAGGCGAGCACTTCAAAGATGGTGCAGGAAGCTATATAGCCAAATAGAGCGCGATATATATAAAGAACTAGAATAACTTAAGATGCATTGTTTTTAGAACTAATTAAACGAGTTTCACAATTTAAATATCTTGGTGAATATAATTCAGCGAAATGGGATTGAAACCAAAGCCAATAAAAGTAGATGCCAAAAAATGGAAACAGCATTTCGGCTTACTCACAACACTTATAATTAAAAAATGCATATCTTTACATACAAAATTACGACACTATAAACACTGTAATTAAACCAGAGTGCCTCTATGGAGCAGAAAAACATTAATTTTGAACAAAAAAAAGGTATCGAAAAATATAGTGAAAAAAGAATGCAAAATTATAAGAAAAGTTTTAGGTCCACCAGTCATATGTGAAGCATTTAGACTCAGAAGTAAGTAAAAAGGAAATAAAAATATATACAGACATTCATAGAGATATATTAAAAAACGAAGGTTAAAATTGTATGGCCATATTAAACGAATGGACTCAAATAGGCTTATAAAACAGATAATGGAATTTTACGAAAACCGAAGTAAATGCTCCAGTGGATAATATGAAGTGGATTAATGAAGTCAAAAATGACTTAAAATTGGCAGGAATTACTAAAGAAGATATCCAAAACAGAGATATATTTAGAATTAAGGTGAATAAGTGGCCAAGTTGACCAAGAGGACAAACCGAAGGAAAAAACTGGAAACAACTTGGACAGATGATAGAAAACAAGCTCATAGCAAAAGAATGAAAGAGAAATTGTGGGCTCAAAGGAAACGCCTCTAAGTACTTTGCGTTAGTCCTACATGGGCTCATGCCGCAATAAAAAAAAATAGAACCTATTTTCGTTTTTACAATAAATAAAACATCCAAAACGTGCTTCTACAATTTAATCATATCTGAAACTGATACTAAATACTTGAACGCAGGGTTTAATGACCGGTATCATAATATTAATAGATTCCTGGCTATGTGGTCATGGTCCGTGACTGGTGTTTCTTCCAGATGTTTCTCCCTCATCTGTCTCTTTCACAATCGAGCCTCCGACCAGGAAACACTACTTAGAAAGTACTGGCCACTGAACATGCCCTCCGCAGTTGAGGGAGAAACGTCTTGAAGAAACGCCAGTCATGGACCACGAGCCATATAGCCAAGAATCTGTTAATTATTATAAAACTGAATACTATTAACACAAACGTGAATTATACGGTGCTTAAAGTAAATACTACAGTTTTAAATACTGTAATAGTTATAAATAATGTATACATAATTTGTAATTTGTAAACAAATCATGGAATATAAACAAATAAAATTAACGCTACGTTGAGCTTTTAAAAATGCCGTAAGCTAATGTTGACATATAGCTCCTGATTTCAGTTGAAAGTAAAATCCAAAACGGGAGAGTAAGATGATAAATGAAGAAGATGTTTTATTATATCGTATGTTTAATATTCCATTGGCCTGTGAAATAGTGCTGATCTAAGGGATAAGATATGAAAGCGAGGTAACAGTTTTAAGGGTTAGAGGTTGTTATTTGGAATAGAAGAGCAAGACAATGCAATATTCGTCTTTACTCTGGATCGCCTGAAATACGTCTCTCTAATATTAAAAGCGTTAAAATATACTGTAGTTAACATACATTTAATCACAACAAATTTTTAACTCAAAAATAGGGATGAAAATAAATGTTAATATCTGTGTTGAGAGTGAAAGTTTTTCTATTTCAGAATATTTTAAAAATGTTTTAAGGAATTAACCATTAACTTTTAGGAACTGTGATACATATTTTAAAGTTGGTATCAGATATCGAAGAATGTAAAATGTGGCAGCCCGTGCTATATAAAAAATATAATATGAAGATAAACTTAGATTATTCTTTCCATAGATCTATGTAGAATTATCTAATGAGCAGTAATAATGAAATTCTCAGAGCTTGCCTGAAGGGACTTTGTAAATCTTACTGACAGTAGGCCTATTACTTCGCTTATGGTACTAACATTCGACCATTGTGTATTTTTGACATTGGCTAGATTTCTAAAAATTATCACAATAATAAAATATTACTTATTAAATTATGTAGAATATTTCGTTATTTTTATATGTGAATAACTTAAGTTATCGAAGTATATAATCAAGTGTGGACATCTTGTTGAAATTCTAGACAGGAGCATAGGGGTGGGATTTAACTGTCCAAAGATGGTGAAAACATTTGGGATATTTCAAAATACTATTCAGTAAATTGAATTTTCATAAATTATATGCAGTATATGTATATAAATTAAGTTATGTATTTTATGTAATACTATGTAATATCCGTGTTTGCTGCTACGTCTAAATAAATTAAATGTGTTCTTATGTTTAGTTGAATTAGCAAAAAAAAAAATTATAAATTTACATCGTAATTATTTTAGATACCTCGTGACCGGGAATCTACTTATCCCGGTCTTCTTGGCATCAATGAGCTGTAAAAGATAGACATACCATGTTAGCATATTTTTTGTATATATTTTTACACATTAAATTCTGTGTATGTTAATTTGATGTATTTGTTATGGTTTAGACAGCGTAAGTCATTTAAGTGTCCAAAACGTGATTTTTAGTGCACTTTTCTCTAGCTATGGTCCTATAGTACATACGGTAATATGTTATGTACGTAAATTGTCCAAACAATTATCTAAATGATGGTTAAAACCCCACTCAAATCGGTCAAGTAGTTTTTGAGTCCATAAAGGACAGACAAACTCACAGACGTCAATGTTTATATATAGAGATTATTAATTGAATTTATTGTGTAAGAATGTTTTGATGAAACTGCTTTCTGTGTTCAGGAGTTTCCAAATAAAAAACATTTGATAATTTGCGAACAATTGCTCATTAGGTCTGACAATTTCAGTGATCATCATCATCATCGTGTTTGGCGTAACAACGCGGGTCGAGTCACAGCCTCCCTCAAAATTCTTTTCCAGACCTCTCTACTCCGCGTCTGTCCACCAATTTCGAATTTTAAGTCTTTGGATATCTGTCAAAACTTCATCCATCCACCTAGCTTTAGGTCTTCCAAAATTTCTTCTTCTATCTGGATCGTCCGTCATTAGGGTAAGCTCGGGTGAATTGGTACAAAAATAGGAAAATCTATAATAGCTATTTCATTATCGGTAATGCATATATGATTTAGTATAATGTTTCATAAGTAATTTGTATCAGTTATAGTATCATCAATCGAATGCACGAGAAATTATTGACATTTATATTCCAGTACCTTCGTCCTAATTTGTTAGGGTGAATAGGGACAGTCTTTTTTGATGAATAAAGGCAATTTAAAATGACATAATTCGGTAAAACATTTATTTGTCTGACATTTTAACACAATTTGATAACATATTTTTCTAAATAAATTATCATATAATCAGATATATATATATATATATATATATATATATATATATATTCGCGGATATAAGTTTTATGGAACGTTTTCTTAGGTTTTCCGCGCCATGGATTCAAGGTTGGCCTCTGGCCACTCATTCCGACGTTTGGGCATGATCCCACATGCCATTATCGAGGTATGATGGGCATGAGTCACTGGTTTAATATAAACCTAATCAGTGACCAGAGGCTGACCTTGAATCCATGACACGGCAAACCTAAGAAAACTTTCTTAATCATATATGTATAGGCCTACACATTTTTTTCTTCCCTCGGCTCCAATATACGATTCATGATACCATTCACGTCCTTCATCTTGCCACTATACTTTATAAACAAAACCCACACATGTGTTATTCTTTTCTGACTCTTCAGTATCGTCATCATGCTTATTTCATTTTTCTCTGCGAAGAGAAAATCTGTCTTTCTTACATTGTTGAAATCTAATTCAAATCCACATGCAGAAAAATGGAAGAATTCTTTGTAGGCTATCAACTGATTTTTTTCAGCGGATCGTCTCTCCATTGTTATGGTGACGGTGAAGACATTAACGAGGTAACCCAAATATCTCTAAATAATGTTATAAGCTCCTCCCCTGACGAAATGCTAAAATACCTGTATTCAAATCAACTTCTGCCAACTATGTTTATAATTTCCCAAGTGCAATGCAATAGTTATAAATAAATTAGTTAAATACGCTGTCCCTATTCAGACGAAAATTGGTGTCCCTATTCATCCATAATAATACAATGTTTCAATTTTCATAGGTTGACAACACTTAACCATATTCGACAAAGACGGGAATTATCCTAATCTCTTTGGGGATAGATACTTTATCACTTAGCGAAGTTAATTCGTAATTGGATCGTTAGTCAATAAAGGACACGGATAACAAAGAACAAAAATATTTAATGTACGAAGTCATTACTCCACTTACCTGGAACACCAATTCTTTGATGTGAAATCTTCACATAACCAAACGAGAAACAAAATTACATACAATTGGTTTTGATACAAGAAGTACAGAGGTTTATCGGCGCATACAGTGGAGAGAACAACATTAAAAAGTGTCCGTATTCACCCTGTGCACAGCTGTGTCCCGATTCAGCCGAATTTATCCCGTTTTTAGTCGTTTCAGTATTATCCATTTTCTGGATGTGTCCTGCCCATCTCAATCCAGCTATTTCATCATCTGCAACAATGTCTGGTGACTTATACAAGTGATATCATCCCTCATTAAATCGTATTCGCCGTTATCTTCTTTCCATACAGTCTTCTCAGAATGTTCCATTTCAGTAATAATCAACCGTAATCGGTTCATACTGAGTCGGGCACATAAGTGGATTTGTCTATTTCTAGCGTATGAACAAAATAATCACAATAATAAAACTATTTGTGGTATTTATACACAGATGAATTATATATTGATGGGGTAAAGATAAAGAAGAGCGATAGTTTCTGTTATTTCGGATCAATTATAGAGAGAGATGGAACATCAAATAAAGAAATAGCAAAAATAATCAGTAATGGAAGAAAACCCATAGAAATGTTAAACTCTATACTATGGAGCGAAAACATCATTAACAGAAGAAAACAACTATTGTTTAAGTCCATACTAGAAAGAAGAATGCAGGATCGAAGACTACCAAAGGCAGTCTATGCATGGAAAATTGAAAGAAGGAGCTAAAAATGAAGACCAAGAACAACCTGGAAGAATAACATTCAAAATTCAATTTGGTGTAACAGATGAATATACAGAGGACAGAACGATGGAGAACTTTAATTAAGGGAAATTTGTGAATGTGTGTTGCAAACCGATCGTCTATAAGTACCTAGTCATTAATATTTATATTTTTTTAAAAATCATGTTAATTAGTAAGATTGGTTGGAGAAAACCCTCAATGATGAGGAAAATTCTCAAAATGAATGATTAATATTATGTTCAATCTTTCATTAATTTATCCGTTTATATGTGAATAATTTAAGGAAGTGTATAACTTATTTAATATGTTTTAACATTTTTATTATTTAAAAAAACGCTTCATTAAAAGGATTTAGATAGTTCCCTGTCATATTTAAAATCAAAGATAGAAATAAGCTAAAGGAAGTATAACAAAATTTAATAATGCATTAAAGCTTTGGTGGGAATTTCGCAAATCTGTAATTTGAAATAAAATACGTAAAAAGAAATAGTTTGGTAGTTACAAATAGACACAGGTCACGGAGATCTTGTAGTGTGGGGCGATTTGTGTCGAGATTAGACGTGTGCCCTGTGGTGCAACTTACCATGAATCCCAACTAAATGCTGGCTCCAATTTCCATATCAACGAGACTGGACTCA
>JASPKZ010002367.1:0-37416 GCA_030220185.1 Diploptera punctata
TATCATGCGGGGTAATAATTGTTAAAGCTACCTGACAAGGGGTACCTAAGATCGTAGCTCAAGATATAAACCTTTGTGAAATCCCGAAGGGAACCGATGGTAGTTTGAAACTTATCAAGATGTCGGACCTGAAGACTTCGATCATGTTTTCGGTATACGCGGAGAAGAGGAATTTGATAGAGTCTACCAACGAATTCAACTGGAAGAACAGGAGAATCGGCGTAATATTGCGCGTCGCAGATGTGTTTGTATACGGTATTATTTGCGGGATGCAAGCATAAATGCATTCCTCTATAGCAGACGAAAATAACGGAAGTGGTTTTATCGCTGAGATTCTGGGTCATTCGTTGGCAATATTACGGAAAAGTCACATTCATGCATGACCGGTTAAGGCGGCCGTTTATTCGATCTCAGCTCACCAGTGATTGCAAGTAATTTGAGTAGAGAGTAATGTATTTGCATACGACCCCAAATTATTAAAACAGCTAGAAAATACAAAAGAGCTGACTTTTTGGGGGAAAAAAATCTATATTCAGAAGAATAAAAACAGAGTTATGAATTTTGAAATACTGATGGAACGTGACTTTGTTTGGAGGTTCTTTGGCCAACCACGGAAGGGAGCTGACATCGACATCCAGGGTTTACAACATAAATCCGACCAGTTTGGGCAACATGCTGATGATGATTAGGATATAATCGAAACATGTTCAAGAACAAATCAACATTAATATTGAGATAAGATAAATAGACTCCAAATAATTTAATTAAGAGAACCTCAAAATATTACTTCCTAAAATAAAACATGAATGACACTTACCTCTACTCATGGGTGACAGAATATGGTAATGCACCTATGCTGCCACTAATACTGTGTCCATTAAATTGTCAACATTACCAGGATCTCCCCAAAGTCTTGTATATTTTGTTTTATCCATCTAAGTGATTCAACTGGTCCTTGAGACCATAATTCCCTACGGCTGCTGAATTCCCAGTACTAAGAAAACCTATAAGAAATCAAAATTTCTATGTACACACTTAAACACACACACACACACACACATATATATATCAAGGTATCCGTTTCATCCCGTTTTTCCCTTGACAGTTCCATTTTTGGAAATTGTCCCAAAGTTCCGAAAGTTTCTTGGGGACGCTCAAATGTCCCACTTTTGGAATGATGCTTTTGTCCATAGATTAACGGAATATAATAAATGTAATAATCCCTGGCTTTGTCAATATATTTATGAATGGCGGACTTTCGTTTTATTCTTTACTATGTAATTATAAATATGAATGTTAGAAAGCGCCAGTTGTACGACGACGATGCACTGTTTGGTCTACAAAATTTGTTTTTTTTTTACTCTCATATATTGGTAACTGGTACATTTTTTCAAATTGTCAATCATGGTCAGTGCAGCCAATGTCGGAGATTTCCTGCTGATTCTGGCACTTTGGCGGTGGAGAAATACAATTTTAATTTAGATGAAATAGATTTAGTTGTTGATTTTATACCCCTTGCAGTGGTACATAAATATTTTTAAACGTTATAAACAATGACTTTAGTGTTTTTTTTATTTGTGAATGGTTGATTCTTATAATTTTGTATTGGCAACAGTGTTGTGGTAAAAAGAAAATAACTAGTGGAATGCAGGCTTTCACGGCCGGTAATCATGGTAGTAAAAGATTCCGGGCTATGTGGCCGTGGTCTATAACTGGCGTTTCTTCCAGACGTTTCTCCCTCAACTGCGGAGGGCATCTTCAGTGGCGAGCGCTAGAAGCTGTTGTTTCCCTGTCGTAGACTCGACTGCGAATGAACAGCAGAAATCTGGACGCTCTTATTTTTATACTAGTGCTGACGTCACGTGAGTCGCAGCTGTTTGGATCATACTGGTCTTCTGATTGGTTCGGAACTCTCTCCTTGTTATTGGTAGGTTTTGACTTTCTATTGTCTAATATGTGATACCAGGCTTTTGGCTAGTTTTATTCCTTCATCTTTTCTATTGAAATTGTCCGTTGTTTATAATTTCTATGGCCTCTCTGTATAATCTTGGGAAATAATATGGTGTTGTTGCTAAAACTTGGTGTTCATCGTAGTGAATCTGATGTCCGTTTTTCAGTAAAAACGTTGTTCTGCTACTGCCGATTTTTCTATTTGCCCTATCTGCAGTTTTTTCTATGTTCAGTCAAACGGGTGGCTATGCTTCTTTTTGTGGTTCCTATGTAAGATCTTCCACAAGAACACGGAAGCCGGTATACACCGCAAGTGGAGAGTGGTAGTCGAGGATCCTTTGATGAGCGAAGACAGTTTTCTATTTTTCTTTGTAGGTCTATAAATTGTTCTAATATTGTGTTGTTTTAGTACTTTGCCGATCCGATCTGTGACCCGTGTATATAGGCCTATGGTAGAAAGCTGTGCTGACTGTTTGATGTATTATCCTTGTTGCGTTGTTGTTTACGTGGATTTATTGATTGTTTTATTCTTTGGCTGTATATCCATTCTTCTTGAAACAGTCGAAAAGATGGTGCTGCTCCTGGTTAAGATATGTGGCTGGCATATCTTCTTCGCTCTGTCAAACAGTTGTCTTTATGACGCCTCGTTTTTGTCCCGGGTGGTGATTGGAATTCTTGTGTAGATACCGGTCCGTGTGTGTGGGTTTTCTGTAGACTGTATGTTGAATTTCTCCGTTGGTCTTTCTTATTATCTGAATATCCAGGAACGGGAGTTTACCGTTATTTTCTTTTTCTATGGTGAACTGTATTTTGCTGTTTTGGCCATTGAGATGTTGTAGGAATCGCTCTAATTCCTCGTTACCGTGTCTCCAAACTACAAACGTGTCATCCACATAACAAAACCAATATTCAGGGGACTTTGGAGCTGTTTTTAATGATTCCTCTTCGAATTTCTCCATGAAAAAATTCGCTGGATATTCAGATAATAAGAAAAGACAACGGAGAAATTCAACATACAGTCTACAGAAAACCCACACACACGGACCGGTATCTACACAAGAATTCCAATCACCACCCTGGACAAAAACGAGGCGTCATAAAGACACTGTTTGACAGAGCGAGAAGATATGCCAGCCACAATATCTTAACCAGGAGCAGCACCATCTTTTCGACTGTTTCAAGAAGAATGGATATACAGCCAAAGAAATAAAACAATCAATAAATCCACGTAAACAACAACGCAAAACGGATAATACATCAACAGTCAGCACAGCTTTCTTACCATAGGCCTATATACAACGGGTCACAGATCGGATCGGCAAAGTACTAAAACAACACAATATTAGAACAATTTTATAGACCTACAAGAAAAAATAGAAAACTGTCTTCGCTCATCAAAGGATCCTCGACTACCACTCTCCACTTGCGGTTGTTACCGGCTTCCGTGTTCTTGTGGAAGATCTTACATAGGACCACAAAAAGAAGCATAGCCACCCCGTTTGACCTGATCTGAACATAGAAAAAACTGCAGACTAGGGCCAATAGAAAAAATCGGCCGTAGCAGAAAACACGTTTTTACTGAACACGGACATCATATTCACTACGATTGAAACACAAGTTTAGCCAACAACCACCATATTATTTCCCAAGATTATACAAGAGAGGCCATAGAAAATTTATAAACACAAGGACAATTTCAATAGAAAAGATGAAGGAATAAAAACTAGCCAAAGCCTGGTATCACTATTGACAATAGAAAGTCAAAACCTACAATAACAAGGAGAGAGTTCCGAACCATCAGAAGCCAGTATGATCCAAACAGCGCTGCGACTCACGTGACGTCAGCACTAGTATAAATAAGAGCGTCCAGATTTCTGCTGTTCATTCGCAGTCGAGTCTACGACAGGGAAACAACAGCTTCTAGCGCTCGCCACTGAAGATGCCCTCCGCAGTTGAGGGAGAAACGTCTGGAAGAAACGCCAGTTATAGACCACGGCCACATAGCCCGGAATCTTTTACTACCAAGAAAATAACTGTTTTTTTATTTTGTTAATGTCCCACTTTTTTTTAAAAAATGTCCCACTTTTTCTTTAATTTTTTGTACATGTCCCCTTTTTACATTGAAAATATTATGGACACCCTAATATATATATATATTATATCCATCCATAGTAATTCTGCCCGGGGGACAGATCCTTCACTGCAATCATATCATTTTCATGCTATGCTTTGCAACTTTACTACGGAATTATAGGTGTGGTAGCTTCCCGTTGCTTTCCACACCAGTGAAGGATGATGATGATAATGGTAAGGATTATAATGATGGACGGATGATTTTCAGGGACCATTGGGCCCTAAGCTTCCTGACATTTGTCTTACAGGTGAGAAAAACCCCGAAAAAATCCTCACCTAGGAACCTGTCCTGACCAGGGATCGAACCCAGGCCTGCTGCATGACAAGGCAGCACTCTACCTCGACACCAAAGTGGTGGACCTACATATATATTTTTTCTCCAAGCTCGACAGGCCTAGAAGGCCCTTGGCCTACCATCCAGCTGCTGATCTCACATCCACATGTGTTAATCACAGAGGTAGACAATCATCAAGCCAATGTAGGGGTGACATATGGTTAGCATGTCATGTCTTTCGGCTGTTATAGCTGGTCTTTTCAATCTGGAGTCGCTACTTATTGTAGCTACCCAAATGCCTCACGATGCTGGGTGGTCACCGGTCCCTTACTGGCCGAAATTCCATGAGGAAATTTCTTCCTCCATGGGGACTAGAACCCATAGCTATGTGCCAAGGCTTCTTGCCTTAACCACTTATATATACATACAGTGAAATTTTATTGAAGTCCATCTGCTTTTGGAGATAATCCTGTAAGCAACGTCATCATCATTGTCATCCATGCAAGTATTAGGCCATGTGGCTTGTTACAGTCTCAAAGAGGAATTTTCCTTCTAGCACTTTTTTGGATGCCCCAGCGATCTTTTGCCTTGAGGATAGTAATGAAGCATTGTGGGAATCCCGCAAAATACCCCTCTGGACCAGCAACCCATTGGATGAAAAATTTACATCAAGTTTTAAACCAAGCCTTGGATGAATCAATAACACACAAACATGTAAGCAACGTAACAATTTTTAATGATATTTTTACAAATATTTAAGTTTGAAGTTAACATTTCTTGATTCAATTATTATGTAACAAATGACACCATGACAGGCGAATTAATTTCTCAAAAAAATAATTAAGCAAGTCATCAGGTCAGCTCACTGTCATGGCTGACAATTCCCTCCTATAACCAGTTCACCTGTATGTAGTGAATGAATCAGCATATAGCTGATGAACTGAAAATTCTTCTATAACATGAAAAGGAGAAGTGAATGGACACTGAGTGGGAGTAACCAAATGATGGAAACAAAATCAGTATGATGACCTTCAATTGTAGAATGGAATATTGCTTACTCCATTATTTTCCAACCAATTAATTTTACTCATGACTTTTATGTCTTTCGGGCTAAATGGCCATGGTTTGGTTTTATTAACACTCAACATTTCGTCTACTACTGCAGTTAGACATCCTCAAGAGATTCTGCGTGCTCTATGACCTCTTAACTCTTCAACAGTCTGCAGCCGACAGTTGAAGAGTTAAGAGATCATAAAGCATGCAGAATCTCCTGAGGATGTCTACCGCAGTAGTAGATGAAATGTTGAGTGTTAATAAAACCAAACCATGGCTATTAAGCCCGAAAGACATAAAAGACACGAATCAAGACACATGCCGCGAAAGTCTACAATTTTACATAATTAATTTATATTTAGATGTTATATTTAATTTAACATGTTCCAGTCCTGGACAATTCTATTTTTGAAAAGAAAAATTAATGCTTGAACCGTGAATCGAAACCCAGGACCTCTGGCTCTATGCACCAGTATGCTGTCTTACACCATTGAAGACCCGATACAACTGTCAAATTTTCTTTCCACATATACAATTCTCTTACGTCTGAAGGCTATCAACAACAGAATTGTATATGTGGAAAGAAAATTTGACAGTTGTATCAGGTCTTCAATGGTGTAAAGGACAGCATACTGGTGTATAGAGCCAGAGGTCTGGGGTTTGATTCTCGGTTCAAGCATTAATTTTTCTTTAAAAAAAGTAAATATGTCATTAAGTTATGTAGATAGGAAATAACACTATGAGGTTTTTTAATATTGTTTATTTTTTATTATTTCACTCACCTCATACTTCATAATTCATAGCAGACCCAGGGTTTCTTCACATCTTTTGTGACATTCTCAATGCTGTGTACGTGACACAGCATTGAGAATGTCACAAAAGATGTGAAGAAACCCTGGGTCTGCTATGAATTATGAAGTATGATGTGAGTGAAATAATAAAAAAATAAACAAATATGTCCTGTTATTCTCTTACTTTTAATACTCAAAAGATGAAAGAAAATAATACAGGACATAACATAGAGGGTGAAAAGCAAGCCATATTCCTCTATTAAGGGTAAATGTTAACAAAAGAAAACCCTGTTAGGGATGTACGAATTGAGGGGCATTATTTCAAAATGCATTAAGTGATAACATTATAACTAAATGAGTTTAATTAAGGTAGAATATACCTCATAGTGAGAATTCCTAAAATAAGTAATTAAATGAGTTACTCACTTGCTACATTTTTAAGAAATAGATTTTGAAAACACCACTTTTATTTATCATATATATAAATCAGAGAGTTAGAGAATGGAGAGAACAACGTCATGGACATATACAATCAAATAGAGATATGAAATTAGATACGTTAATTTTTGCAGATGATGTAAGCATTAATGTGGCACCCTCAGAGAACGAATTACAATATTCAGTATATAATTGTAACAAAATAGCAATAAAATATAACATGAAAATCAATGCAGAGAAAACAAAAGTATTGGCTTTTCAAGGAAAATACCCTATACGTAGCAAAATTTGTATAGATTCAAAATTACTGGAAAGATTAAATTCATTTACCTACTTAGGATATACATTAACGTACACTAGTGTCCAAAATTAAAGCAACAAACTGAAATTTCATCTTTGTGGGTTTATTTTGCCAGAAAATAGTATAAACAAGTGATCCGAAAGTATAAACAACCAGAAGAATATAGAAAGTAAACAACTGCAACATTCGTGTGTACCAGTAAAACAAAATGTCCCTTTTTTTCAAAATTAGTGAATATCAAACACATCCAGAAAACAGGTTAGTGTGTTCATTATAGGGTGTGACCACCTCTGGCAGCAATGGCGTGGCATGCTGCGAAAAATGTCATCAATCTCATTTTGAGGCAATAACGCCCATTCTTCCTGCAGAGCAACTCGCAAGGCCTGGTGAGTGGTTGGTGATGTTCACATGAAGCAACTCGTTTCCCTAGTGCATCCCAGACATGCTCTATAGGATTCAAATCGGGAGAGCGAGCAGGCCAATCCATGTGTGCAATATCTTCAGTTTCTAGGAACTCATCAACCACCTGTGCTCTATGAGGATGAGCATTATCATCCATCAGTAAAAAGTCTGGATCCACAGCACCACAAAACAACTGCACATGAGGTGCCAAGAACCTTGTCGATATACCCCGTACAATTTCATGAAGAGGTGTTCGAGTAGTCAACAGAATTCCTGCCCACAGCATTATTGAGCCACCTCCAAATTGGTCTCTTTCCACAATGTTTGAGTCTCAAAATTGTGTTCCAGGTTCTCTCCAGATGCGAATTTGTCGAGAATCATTTTCAAGACTAAATCTGGATTCGTCTGTGAAGAGAACATTGGCCCACTGTTCGATCGTCCAGTTGGCGTGTTGATGACTCCACTCTACACGGTCTCTTCTCTGAATATGCGTCAGGGGTACACATACAGCAGGTCTCTGACAATAAAGGCCTCTCTGCCGAAGCCGTCTGTACAGTGTTTGCCTCGATACAACTGTTCCAGTGGATACTGTGAGGTCAGATGCCAGTTGTCGTGCAGTACTATGGCAGTACCGTCTTGCCCTTAGAGCCAAATAACGGTCCTCTCTTTCCGATGTCATTCTTGGTCGTCCTTGCCCTGGTCTTCGGGATACATTTTTGGACTCTAAAAACTGTTGCCACAACGGGAAACAACAGAATGATTCACATTAAGCCATCTGTCCACATCAGCTTGACTCTGTCCTGCTTCCATTCTTCCTATGGCCCTACAACAAAGAGAATCTTCTAGGCGGCTTCTCTGTGCCATACTCTACCTGCAGTAAATGTTTACACAGCAAACATTGATGTTGGACTAAGCAATAAACACTATACTGCAGTGTCCTGTTTGATAGGTGCACTCATGTCATCATTTGCATGGTTGTAAGACGGCCAGAATGCCATCTGCAGTTCAGAACAGGTCAGTTCTGACATATGTTTACATTTTATATGAATATATAGTGAATTAGACATAGGAAGGAGAAATACCAGTTTGTTGCTTTAATTTTGGACACTAGTGTATTTGGAGATGAAGTACATATAGCAAATAAAATTATTAATTTTAATAAAACGATGGGAATAATAAATTCTGTAATGAAACCTTCATTAGTCCAGAGAGATACCAGAGTACTTATATAAAACCTTAGCAAGACCTGCACTTTGCTACGACAGTGAGGCATGGACTTTGAGAAAAGGAGAAGAGAGTAGGATAGCTTCTAGTGAAATGAGATTCATGAGATATACAGCAGGATATACCAAATGGGATCACAAACGCAATGACAACATTTTGAAGGAACTACGTTTAGAACTGATCATTGAGTACATACATAGGTACCCGAACAACTGGATGAATCATTTGTGACGAATGAGTTCGGATTGAGTTCCCAAGCCTATCCTTCTGCAGAATCTTGTGTTGCCACACTTTGATTATTGTGACATTATATATAATGATCTAAACTATGACTTGTCGCAGAGACTGCAGCGTGTTCATAATGCTTGTGTTCGATTCATTTTTAATATCCGCCGTTATGACCATATTTCCAAACACTTCAATAACCTCTCTTGGCTCCGTCTTACTGATGGTAAATTGTACTCTCTTTCACTACTTTTGAAGCTTCTGAATTCCTACACTCCTACTTACCTAGCATCCATATTTGAGAAGTTATCCTCTTACCACAATGTTGACACTAGATCACAAGATAACAGTCTGCTAACAATTCCTCTTCATAGCACTTCCTCTTATTCTACTTCCTTCACAGTAGCCTCTGCCCGCTCCTGGAATTTCCTTCCTCAAGATATCAGGGGTTGCCGCACACTTGGTACTTTTAAGTCATGCTTATACAGTTACCTGTTGTCTAATAATTTTTCTCTATTTATTTAAATTTATACTATGTCATTAATAATTTTTTCTCGTTTTTTTATATCTTGTACATATTATACATTTAATTCGTTAAATCTAGAGTAAATCAAAATACATTATAAATATTAATTGTATCGTATTTATAACATGTAATCATTTATGTTTATAGTAATTTGGATGTAAGACTATTTTTTTGTATTTTTTAAAACCTGGTTGAGTGGCAGACAAGGCCTTAAGGCCTTAACTCTGCCAGGTAAAATAAAGCTATTATTATGCTTCATTATTGTCCAACAGGGAAGAGATCTCTGGGCTGTCCAAGGAAACACTGGATACAAAATTAATCAGTGAGATCATAACAGGCGTATAGGCCTAAGACTTGGTTGGATGAAGAAGAAGAAGAAAATTTTGAAAACACATGCACATTGAAAAAATGTGTACGATAATTAAATTTAAAAAAATTTAAATATCACATTTTGAAAAGATATTCTGAATATAATATTACATTTACTCAAACCAAGTAAAATTGGATGATGTTATGCATCAACCGGCTAAGCGCCATTAAAAAAATCAGATTTTGATGCCATCTGTTGCACTGGTTCATGGAGTAAGTGTACACACACTTTTAGTGCCAAATCTTTAAATATAGCCTTATTAAAGAAAATTGCCATCAGTCCTATCAGAGATTCTGTGTTTTGCAACAAAACGCCCAGTTGGTAGACTAAGAATGAGATGGGAGAATAACATTAACTGTGATTTGAGGGAAGTAGATTATACAGGGAATGATTGGAAAGCATTAGCTCAGGATAGGGATGTATGGAGAGCTTATGTCCGTGCGGCCATGAACTTACGAGTTCGATAGTGCCAGTGAGTAAGTACGTAAGTAAGCAACAAAGGGTATAAAACCAGATCTTCATAAATGCTAATCTAAATTTTGCATCATGCAGTTAAGCGTCAAATGTTCCTTCTTGTAGATTGTTAATGCATAACTGTCAAACAAGGAAAATAACTTATAATATCCAGTATTGTTCATTTAACGCTACAATAAATAGTGACGATTGATTTAAACTTTAAACATATTTTTCTCAAAACTTACATAATGGCGCCTAGCCAGTTGATGCACAATGCCGTCCAATTATACTTAGTACCATTGTGAACAGCAGAATATATTGTATCTTCAAGATATAATGTCAGAACTCAGTATGTTTTCAACAAATATTTTAGTTATATTTTGATCTAATACAAACTTTTCAACATTAAATATTTATACAAAATAATGCCACCCATTGCACTTTTCTTGCTTTGGGTTCTGCACTATGAAGATAGATGAGATTAATGTGATCTATTTTCAATTTAGGCACCACTTTGGAGGATCATAACACATAGATGATATGTATTGTTTACAGAGAGGAATGTACAACGATTATATGTTTAAGTTTCAATGTTTTTGTTTACATTTATCATTCACTCTGAAGGGAAAATTACACTGGTCAACAGTGATTTTGTTACATAAAAGATTTTGGGTGATTCTTATGTATTTTCATCTGCTGATTCCAAAAATGAAGTCAGAAATTTTCCATCACCCACCATTTTTTTGTAATTTTGAAAATAATTATTTTCCTATTTATTAGCATTTTTGGTATATAACATGATGATTAGAAGGATTATTTTACATTTATATTTAATTTCATTGTGCCAACAATGGACTTATAATGTTTTGCGATTGTTGCCTTGAATTCATAACTTACAACAATGACATTCTCCTACAAAACTGTGATTGTATGTTTTAAGTTCGCAGTTGAATAGAAGCTTTCTTAAAAGAAAGAAGTTAATTCTGTGCTCACTTCCGTAGTCAAGTGAATTGTGATAGAAGTGTATTGTAAAAAAACTAAGTAGTGTATTGTAAAGAGAAGAGTAAAATTGTATTTGTATAAGAAATATGTCTCGAAAGTGTGTTAATGATAGAAACAACTTCTGTTTCGTGTGTGGTGAGCTCACTTTCAAAGCGCAGAAGCGAAAGTTTACTTCTCTAATAAGAAGAGCTTATCACTGTTATTTTAACAACAAAATAGACCAGAACAAGATATGGGCCCTGGGAAATCTGTTGTACCAAATGTGTAACACTATTAACTGGCTGGTTGAAAGGATCCCGTCATATGCCTTTCGCAGTCCCAATGATATGGCGTGAACCTAAGGATCATTTGACAGACTGCTACTTCTGCTTGACAAATATATCTGGAATAACTTCCAAATCAAGACACACCGTTAAATATCCAATGTTAGATTCAGCAATTCGACCGGTACTTCATGGGCCAGGTTTACCCATACCAATTCCACCAGATCACATAACAATGATTGAAGAACTTTCTGATGTTCAGGATTTACAGAATGATTCAGATTTTGCGGAAGATGATGCTATAAATGAAACTAACTTTCTAACACAGGAGGATTTAAATGATTTGGTTCGGGATCTTGGTTTAAGTAAAAGCAAGGCAGAATTACTTGCTTCAAGATTGAAAGGATGGAAGCTACTGCAGGATGACACCGAAGTAACTTTTTTCCGCAATCGCCAAAAGGAATTTGAGGATTTCTTTTCTAAAGAGAAGAACCTAGTTTTCTGCAATGATGTTGAGAATTTGTTCCAGTCACTGGGTGTTGAGCATAAATCTGAGGATTGGCATTTATTCATAGACTCCTTGAAAACAAGTTTGAAAGGAGTGTTACTACATAATGGAAACATATATCTATCCATTCCTTTAGCCCATGCAGTTGGTATGAAGGAAAATTACGAGAATATGAAGCTCTTACTATCCGCTATAAAGTATGACTGGCAGATATGTGGGGATTTGAAAGTTATAGCCATCTTACTTGGGTTACAGCTTGGCTATATTAAATTTTGCTGCTTCTTGTGCAAGTGGAATAGCAGAGATAGAAGTAATCATTATATTAAAAAGAACTGGCCAAAGAGAGAGTCACTTAATCCAGGACAAGAAAATGTTCTTCACCAACCACTTGAACGTTCTGAAAAAATCTTATTGCCTGCACTACATATTAAACTAGGCTTAATTAAAAATTTTGTGAAAGCAATGGATCGTGATGGCAGTGCATTTCTCTTCCTCAAAAATAAATTTCCAAGGAACAGTGAAGCTAAATTGAAAGAAGGGATATTTGTTTGCCCTCAAATAAAGGAACTGATGAAAGATACGCAGTTTGAGAACAAGTTAAATATGCAAGAAGCAGCTGCATGGCAATCTTTAAAAAAAATTTGTCTCAAATTTTCTGGGGAATTTCAGGTCTGATAACTACAGAGAACTTGTCAATGGGATAATTCAGAACTACAAGATAATGGGATGTAATACGTCTTTGAAAATTCACTTTCTGCACTCCCATCTTGATTTCTTCCCTGAAAATCTAGGGGCTGTGAGCGACGAACATGGGGAGCGCTTCCACCAGGACATCGTGGAAATGGAAAGGCACTATCAGGATAAATGGTGTCCAAACATGTTAGCAGACTACTGCTGGACACTGAAGAGGGATATTCCTAAAGCGAAGTACAGCTGAAAATCCAATTCACATACATTTTGGGTGAGCAAATATAATTTCAGCTAAGATATAATAAATTGTAATGTATAGACACAAAAAATGTTTTTCATATGATTACTCGAAAACCCTGGGTGATGGAAAAGTTCCGTAAAAAGATTTGAAATCAGCACAAAAAAGTAAGATAGAAACACACATTTTTCTCCCTTGTAACATAAAAAAGTTCAAATTTTGTTGCCCAGTGTTATTTATCTAGTGTACTTGTGAGGAATGATGATGAAGGGAAAGGAGAAAGATGAAACCTGGTCTAGAATTTACCCTACTTCTGTCAAAAAGCATCAAGGATTGTTTACTGGCAACATGACTTACAATAAAAGTAATAGGTAATGGACAAATCAGAACATTATCCTTATACAATGTATTTCTTTATACAAAAAGAGTTCAAACTAAATTATAAACTGGGAAACATACAAATATACTATGATATGAAATTATTATTTTTTAAATATTTCATAATATATTGTAACCTTTGTGAGTGAGTTTGTCTCATTCTCCAGGTTGAAGCCCATTAAAACATGTGAGTAGAGTTCATATTTTGAGATGAATAAGTTAAGATTGTTACAAGCATTGTGTTTACTGCATAACAAATTTTTCTTATGCAGCTACTTTATAACAGATTTTATTTGGAATAAAGACTAAAATTTAGATAGAAGAAGTTACATACCAAGTGCTCCAACTCTGAAGTTTATTATAACAAGGACAAATTCATTTTTCATCATGTAATCTGGTCCATACAAGAAACTGTTATCTCCAAGATAATTATCACCAGGGAAGAACACAAGCACTGGGTACTTTGAATTGCATTCTTCTCTAATCTAAATACAAACACAAGGTAACATTACTCTTTAGATTCAGCACAAAGATATCCAATCAGAAATATATAAAATATTAACCATGTGTAATGAAGGTATCTATGAACACATTCTAGCGTAAAAGTAGTACTCAACATATACTCAGCTGAGAAAGTTCCATCCAAAGACATTTTGCATACTCAAGAATCTGTTCATGCGATAATAATTGCCAATTCAAGTGGAAATTCCGTAAGCTACCTGGCGAGGCGACTTTGTGCTTTCAAGTGTGACATTATGACTGCTTCTATGTATATTTTTTTCTTAATTTCATAAATATTTATGTAATTATCTGTTACGACTTATATGTCTCTTATTTTAAATAAATAATATGTTAATATCATATGTTTCTTCAAATATGTCATAAACATTTTGAGGTTAAGCCTGATAATACATATGAAACTTGGCTAAAAATAATCTTTAATAAGTAAATGAATGAATGATTTTTCTATTATTTTGTATGTAATTATAGTTAGTTATACATGAGTTTAAGCCTTATTAGCACTTTTGTTTGTTAAATAAATAATAATGAATTACATAATAGAATTTTTACATAGTTTTAAAGGGCCTGATAATACGAATATCAAAGAACTAATAATTTATTTTTAAAATCAATCGGTATCAAACAGAAGTCTAAAATAATGATTTTTCTATTATTTCGTATGTAATTATAATAAGTTACACATGAGTTTAGGCCTTATTGCACTTTTGTTTGTCAAATAATTAAAAATGAAGTACATAAAAGCATTTTTACTTAAGTTTTAATGGGTGATAATACAAATATTTAATATTTTTTTATCAAAATAAATAGGTATCAAACTGAGAGTCTAAACCAACAATTTTGCTCATCATGATAACAAAATTTATCTACAATGAGGATGGTACTCTGTGGTGATAATTTAACGTATTTAAGAAATTTTACGAGAAATTAGTTTATGCCTATTGAAAATTTTTTTTAGAGGCTTTCATAATAGGCGTGTACATTTCGCAAAATGATCTATGGCAATTAATTTTGATAAAGAATTGTTATTCATGGGTTAATGATTGATAGAGGTATTTCATTATATCCCAGTATAAAATAATCGCAACATTACTAAAAATCTGTCTCGTAGTCTAATATTTGTTATCACAGAGAGCCTAAACTTTTTTTTCCATTGCATTGTAACTCTGTCAAATATTGCAATAAGATATATATTTTTTTAATTTACACAAGTTAGTAGATAAACTCTGTATGATTTTTTTTTCAGCAGACATAAAAATCTTTAGAAATATTACATTTATGTAACACTGGGTTAATATCCCTATCAAACAACAGTACAGTATATTTGCTCATACAATTAATCCAGATATTTGGTATCTACTTAATCTCCAATTCCATGGCACAAGAGGTCTAGAAGACCCTTGACCTACCTGCTGGCTTCACATCCACATATGTAAATCACAGAGGTGGATGATCATCTAGCCAATATTAGGGTGAGATGTAGTCAGCATATCAGATCCCCAGTCATTATAGCTGGTTTTCTCAACCTGGAACTGCTACTTATTGTAGCTACCCAAATTCCAACAATGTTGGGTGGGCATCGGTCCCATATTGGCCAAAGATAATTGAAAAAAAATTCTGCTCGCATGGGAATTTGAACATGCACCAATGCTTCATGTGTTAAACTGCTTGGCTATACGCAGAACTACCCACTTAATCTTGTCAATACCCTTCTTATATGTGGTTTTAATAACTCAAAAAAAAAAATACTATCCCGTGAGGTTTTAAACTCAGATCTACAGATCAACAGGCAGGTGTGTTACAATCTGACCTAACATGAGTATTTGGTTAATGCAAATATATAGAATTAAACAGTGCTACTAATATGCAGTGTGCCACATTATGCCTTTGTTAAACTACAGCATAATTATACTACCTCTTCCTTGCATGTGATAGACCTAGGGGTCTGTTACGGTCTCAATCCAATGTTGGAAAGGTCTGCCCAAAGATAATAATTATACAAACAGAGCAAATCTGCTTCAGATACATCATTTTCAAATTCATAACATTTGCATACAAGAAAGAGGATGATAATCTAGCACTCAGTAAATCTCATTTAAAAACCATTTCTCATAAAACAGATTTTTTTTTAAATTCTGTGATAAACAATTTATTAAATTTTAACATCCATTTGTGACTCTTAGGCATAACTGTAGTAGATTCTAGTATTATCAATATCTATAATTTATTTTTAAAAATAACAATGGTTTAAGGCAAGCCAATGCTGTGTCTCCTCTGCTATTCAATTTTGTACTAGAGCAGGTAACCAAATCTCTAGATGATAAAAGAAGAGGTATAATTAAAATAGTATTATTACATTTTTGGTATATATTGATGATGCATTATTATTAGGTGATCTGATAATAAAGTTCTTAGGAAAAATTTTAAAACAAAAAGAGATGAACAGACAGGTGAATGGAGAAGACTACTTAGCAGAAAGCTACACATAATATTTATGGGAAACCAAATGTAATGAGAATGGTTAAGTTTCATAGACTGCAATGTGCAGGACATCAGGAATGAAATAAGGGCATGGAAACTAATATAACAGTAACCATGATTTGAGAGAGGTGAATTATACAAGAAATGACTGGAAACCATTAGCTCAGGATCGGGATGTATGGAGAGAGCTTATGTCCGTGCAGCCATAAATCTCTAGGTTTGATAATGCCAGTGATTTGTTATTAGGCAATAGTATTATATTCATGAGTTATAAATATGGTACACAATTTTTAAAACATTTAAAAATATATAACTAAATGTATAAGTGTATTTTATTTGATTATTTATTAACCAAATTTCCTGTGTAGGCCTAACCTAAAAATATAAAAATTATGTTAAATATTTCAATAGCTGTACAATATTAAAATTATTTACCTAGATTTCTTTTTAGTTTAGGCATAAACCTCACATGGAATAACAATAATAATAGTAATAATCAAACATAAGTCATAATGTCATAATTTCGCCTATTAATTTTGAGACAACAGTAAGCATTTCCATTTGAGGATCTTCACGAATATATAAAATTATCATAATTTAAATAATCGTTAGAAAAAATGTAAAAATCATTGTAAATGATGGGAAATAATTTGAAAAATAAAACCCTAAGATAAAATTTGATACGAGTTTATGAAGGAATTAAAAAAAGTTGCGTCACAGGTTGTAAAGAGTAGCCTAATTTATTACAGAAATATCTGTAGGACTACGTAATTGAGAGCGTCCATATTCAGTAAAAATTTGCTTGTTATTTCTTTTAATTATTGTATCTTATTTTGCAACCATGTAATTACAGGTATTTTTGTTTTTAAATTTTTATTTTAGAAACAAATAATATATCCATTAGTCAGCAGCTGCCTGCTATAATACGCCTCAGGCAAGTTGGTAATGTTTTGGAACTGTTATGCGCAGGGTCAGTTAAGCCCCGCCGTAATTATAGTGTTAAGATCTCTATGGTTTAAGTGGTCTTTGGCCCGAGCGGTTGGCCTTGGTTTTGGAGGATGAATTCCACAGTTAAACATTTTAAAACACAGTCAACAATAAAATAACATTATTTATTAAAATAAAACCAAACATAAAGAAATATTAGATCAACAACATATAAAACAATTTATTAAAATCAGCTGAAATCGCCATAACGTCAAAATACTAAAGTGTTAAAATTCAGAGAAGAAAATATTCATTTAAAAATATTCATTTAAAAGTTTCAACTTTGTTCATTATTCTAAGTTATTTGACCCTTAGGTCTTCATGCATTTTCAACAATTATATTTATTCTAAGTTCCTTGGACCATTTGGTCCTTCAATTAAATTTAGGTATGAAAAAATTACCATTTAAAAACTGAACTTTTTAGAGTGATAATAAAATAGTTTAATGCTACTTACCCATGTAGAGCTGCCTCCCCTGCCGGGGGACCGCGTTCGGTCCCGCCGCCGTTCTACTTTTTTCCACTAAAAATCCCAGCTTTTATATTATGTTGTTGTTGTTGTTGTTTTCAAATGCTGGGCCTTGGCACCGAAGCCATTAGCGTTCTTGCTCTCCAATATTTCTCTATTGTGGATCCAACAGGTAATACTTCACAGGTTTGTAGGTGTTCTTCATTCATTTCTTCGTCTTTATTGCATAGAGGACAATTTGGATTCGTGTAGATTCCTATTTTATATAAATGTTTGGCTAAATAGTCATGTTCTGTAAGCAGTCTAAATGTTGCTACTGTAGTTTTACGTGGAAATTCTGGAATAATATCTGGCTTCTTTACTAAAATATTCCATTTTTTGTCTTTGGCTTTATTACATAGGTCTTGGTTTTGTTTGATTTTATATTTGTTTTTAACTATTCCTTTTATAGATGTGAAAGGTAAGCTTTTAGTAGTATTCTGAATTAAATTGGAGCCTTTTTTATATTATTATCGTTACCTTTCACCATCCCCTAAAACTAATGGAAACCCTATTTTCTTGCCCCATCTGTAGTAATATTCCATGGCCATGTTATATAAGGTGTTTTTAACTTCTTATCCTAATGTGTTTGGGTTATATAAGTTTTCGTAAGAGTTTCCTATTTGGTTGAAACTAACAAAGTTGTTTTTGATATTATATAAGATTTCGTAAGTGTGTCTTCATTGATTGAAAAATATATTGATGTGAAATAGTCATTTTATCATAATTTTTTCCCTAGCTTTTTATCTATAAAACACTTATGTATATTTTGATTGAGACTTCAATCCGCATTTAAAGGGTGAATATTTATGCCCTATTTTTTGGTATAATACACATGTATATGTGTCTATCCTTTATCGGCTTTTTATAGTATTTTATTATTATGGCAGTTAGGCCCTAGTGTAGGCATAACAGAAACATGCTTTAGAATGCATTGAAAACTGGTTATTAGCAGGTATATAGTACCAACCTTGTCGGAAAAACGACTTTCATGCTTGATTAGTGAGCGGCTCCCTAATTCAATCATTGCATGTTCTCACGGAAAACTCAGCTCACCAGTGATTGGAAGTAATTGAGTAGATACAAATGTATTTGCATGCGGCCCTTAATCTCCAATTGTGATAATCTGAATGTCTGCAGAAGCTTAACTGAGATGAAAATTCAAAGAATATTGCAATGTTTTTATTTAAATTTATCACTCACCATCGAGAGAGAAAAAAATTCCATTCAAAGTGTGATGCCCAGGTAGCATAGTGGTATAATGAACTGGTAAGTAAAACCAGAGATCTTGGGTTCAAATCCCAGTTTGGACATATATTTTTCTCTTCAAATATATTTAAGAATTTTGTTTAATCAAAATTACAGTGGGTAGTAACACTGCGAGGTTATTTACATTTATAAATTGTGTTGGTTAAATGTTTTTTTTTATCTCACCACATAATGTTCTGTGTTTTCATGATACTGGTTTCAAAGCACTTTGCTTCCATTGCCAAAACTTAAACAGTCGGAGTTTTGACTGATTATGGAGGTGAAGACCTTGTTGTTTTCAAATGCTGGGCCTTGGCAATGAAGCCATTAGCGTTCTTGCTCTCCAATATTTCTCTATGGTGGATCCAACAGGTAATACTTCTCAGGTTTGTAGATGTTCTTCGTTCATTTCTTTATCTTTGTTGCATAGAGGACAATTTGGATTCGTGTAGATTCCTATTTTATATAAATGTTTGGCCAAATGTCATGTTCTGTAAGTAGTCTAAATTTTGCTACTGTAGTTTTATGTGGAATTTCTGGAATAATATCTGGCTTATTTACTAAAATATTCCATTTTTTGTCTTTGGCTTTATTACATAGGTCTTGGTTTTTGTTTGATTTTATATTTGTTTTTAATTATTCTTTATGGATGCGAAAGGTAAGCTTTTATTAGTATTCTGAATTAATTGGAGCCTTTTTTTTGGCAAGAAAATCAGCAGTGTCATTTCCAGCAATTCCACAATGTGCAGGTATCCATTTTTTTGGGGGGGGGGCAAATTATTATTTCCTGTAGTTTTTGGAGTTGTTGAATCATTTTCTAGCACTCTTTAATTTGAATTGACTTCAATTTGTGTGAATTTATTGCATCTATTGCTGCCTTAGAATCAGAGAGTAATGACAGCATTTTGAAATTGACTTAGTCTGTATAGTAATTGTTGGAGTCCAAATATGAATAGCCGTTACTTCTGCAGCAAAATTTGTTGTGTGGTATCCTGCTGGTTGATAAAATGAAAATAATGCACATGTAATTCCTGATCCTGAGTTGTTATCAATAGTAGATCCATCTGTGTAGACATGTAACCATTCTTCTGGTGGATATCTCTTATTCACAGCTTCTAACACTAGAGTTTTTAGTACAGGTGTGGGAGTTTCTGATTTTGTAACTGGTTCTTCTAGATTTAGCCGAATGTTAATTGGTTCAAAAGTAAGAGGGTCTTCTCTGATCAAAATATTTTCTTTAGATTTAGGAAGATTCAAATCTGTTTTTATTTCCGTTACTTTGGACAAGAAACTTGTTTGTGTTTTTAACTTGGTTGGTTGTGACTGTCTTTTTTCCCATTTTGATGTTGTTAACCGTAACATTTTTTTGTGTTGTGTTATTGCCTGTTCCTTTAAAGTTAGATATATTGGAGGGTTCTGAGTTAGTGCTTGCATTGCTGTGATTGGAGTTGCTTTTGCTGTGCTGGTTATAAGCCATAAAGCCTGATTTTGGTATATTTCTAGGCGATTCAGGTTAGAGTTATTTGCTGTGATTAATACCTCCCAGTTGTATAGAAGTATTGGCTTGATGAATGTTTTATATGTGGTGTTCAGAGTCTGGTGATTAATACCCCACTTTGCTCCGGCTAATCTTTTTAAGATTGAAAATCTTTTCGTTGCTTTGATTAATACTGCTTCAATATGTTTTCTCCAAGATAATTTTGAATCAAAAATTGTCCCTAGATATTTTGTTTCATTTGTTTGTCTGAGGTTTGTTTTCATGAACTGTAGATTTAGTTTTGGGACTTTTTTCTTCAAGCTAAATATTTTAAACATTGTTTTGTCTGTATTAATGGCCATTAAATTGTTGTGGGTCCACTTTTCTAATAGGTTAAGAGCCTTTTCCATAGAAAATTTTGATTTTTCTATTTGTGAGGAAGATGTCCACAAAATCGTCATCTGCAAAAAGAGCTGTCTTTATTTCTGTGTTTGATATAGCTGGTGGAAGATCGTTGATGTAGATGTTGAATAGGGTTGTACTTAGTACTGCACCTCGAGGGAGCCCATTTTTATTTGTCGGAATTTGGAAGTACTGTCATTGTATTTTGTAGCATAGAAATGTTGTGAAAGGAACTGGGTGATCCAGTTTAACATATTGTTTTGAATGCCTAGCTTTGTGAGTTTTTCAAGTAATTTGTATCTCCATACTGAATCACATGCTTTTTCAAATTATATGCGGGACATAGGGAATGCTTCCAAAATATTAATTCAGGATAGGAATGTATGGAGAGCATATGTCTGGACCACCATCAACCTGGATCAAAAGTGCCAGTAAGTTAATTACCGAATTTTCTCAAGAATTCTGTGCCATTAAAAAAGCAATGCATTCCAAAATGTTGAAACAAAATAAATAAATAAAAAGAATACTGTATATAAATACAAATATACAGAATTTAATGAACTTATGTATAACTAATAATAATTATTATCATAGTAATATTGTAAATGAAACAAAATTACATATTTAATTTTTCACTAACAGTAATCTCAATCTATGGCATAACAAGATTCACATTATGTATTATAGAAAGAAAGAATGATCTGATATCTGACAGGATTTGATAATCGACATGAGTTTTTACTTATGCATGTGTTGTCTCAGAACAAAATTCTATCCCAACATACTCCTGTTCCTAGATTTGTTTCTAATTATAATTTGTCTTTTCTAGATCCATTTTAACTTGAACCAGCCATCTGGTCCTGGAAATTCCCAGGTTTCTTCTGTCTTTCATTTGCATCTCTTTAGCTTTCCTCCTCCATCCTTTCTAAGTGTCTGACAATTTAATTTTAGGATTTATTAATGCTTAAAAGTGTAAAAAAATATGCAGATGTAAAAATAACAAACAATTAAACATGAAAGGTTGGTGATCGAACAACGGATTGTAGCATTTGGTGCATGGGAATTAACAATGTGTTTAGATTGGAGTGCTCGGGTAGCTTAGTTGGTAGATCATTGGCATAGAAAGCCAAAGGTCCTGGGTTCAATGCCAGTCTAAGCATATATATTTTCCTCTTCAAATAAAATTTGTCCATCAGGGAGAAGTATTAAATTAATAACAAAAATATCGAAAGAAGCCCTATTGGCTTTATAAAATAGTGTTTAAATTCCCAATAAAAGCTTCTTAAAAAAAAAGAAAAAAAAAGAAGCTGCCATTTACATGATTGAACAACAGTTCAAAGCATTTGGCATTCGAAAATTAATAATGTATAAGAGAAAAATATGCATTTAGATTGGAGTGCTCAGGTAGCTCAGTTGGTAAGGCATTGGTATAGAAAGCCAAAGGTCCTGGGTTCAAACCCCAGTCTGAGCATATATTTGTCTCTTCAGATATATGAAGGGTAGGATTTTTATTATCATAAATATATTCTGAAAAATTCTGTTCAGTAAGGAAGTGAAAAATCTTTAAACAAAGAAATGGCAATAGAAAACATTCTAATTCCATATACCAATTTAAAGATTTGAAATACAGAAACATCTTCAAGGATGAGGGCATTAAACTTCGTAGCATGTAATGTGTGTTTTAAAATAGACAAGTAACTGTAAGGATGTCAAATTTCATAGTAATGTCAAATGTGATTCGCTGTGCATGGCTAGCACACAGGGTAGCTTAGATCTCAGGTTCAAATGCTGGTGGTTCCTGTGGGGTTTTCTTGAGGTTCTCCCATCTCAATTTTTTTCCTACCAACATTCCCATCCTCCCTTTATGTCAGTTCATTTCATATCACCCTTCACTTCATCTCATATTAGGAAAAATAGCATGTTTGGCATCCACAGGTGTTGAAAATATATGTGGTTGTGGGAATCTAGGGTGCTGACCCATGACTCCAAGCCTGAGCAATAAATAAGGGAACAAAGGTCCTCCTCTCAGCCATAGGCCCAACCCAAAAATGGTTGTATGAGTCATGAGAGAAGAATCAGATGTGCCGGAACCAGAACATGACCTACAACTTACATAACATCGTAGAGTAGACTTTCATTCCATTCATTCATAATATAGTGCAATAGGTTATTTAGGTCACTATGCTCAGGAGAGTCTGCCCGTCCAGTATGAATACAGAAGTGAAGCATGATTTGAATAAGCCTATACTCTGATTTTTCAAAGATTTTCAGAAAAAAACTGATATGGTATATTCAAGTAAAACAGAAGTTATTGAATTGTTTCTGATTCTTTAGAAAAATGACTGGCCCAGATGTCAATAAAAAAAAATTGGAGGTATTGAAGAGGGAAACAAACAAACATTTTGAAAAAAAAAAAGCTCATGGTCTATTATTTTTGAAGTGATCTAAATGAACCTCGATACTAGTAAAATTCATGGTGATTTTCCGTTGAGGTATTAGTTCACAGTAATATAATGTACGGTTAAAAACTATAATATAGTTACCTTGTAGGTCCGTCTCCTCAACTTAAGTTCTTTTAAAACTCTGTAGGCCTTTCGGGACTAGTTCCATCATCAGCAGAATGCATTAGGTCTGTTCTTGTTGACCCTTGTTGAAGCACTGACTTGGTTGTGAGAATTTTGTACAGAGGATTGTGTGGATTAGGTGTGTATTCATTGAGAATCAGGTTGCTGTTGATTTCTCTTAGGATTGCAATGAGAATAAATATACTGGAGGAAATCGCAATCCTAAGAGAAATTAACAGCAACCTGATTCTCAATGAATACACACCTAATCCACACAATCCTCTGTACAAAATTCTCACAACCAAGTCAGTGCTTCAACAAGGGTCAACAAGAACGGACCTAATGCATTCTGCTGATGATGGGACTAGTCCCGAAAGGCCTACAGAGTTTTAAAAGAACTTAAGTTGAGGAGACGGACCTACAAGGTAACTATATTATAGTTTTTAACCGTACATTATATTACTGTAAATGAAACCTACTTTCCCTCTATATAAAATAACAATATACACTTGAATAACTCAAGGCCGAATGAATTTTAGGCATTCTTCACTGATGAGCAGGGAAAGGATTTATATGCACTAAAAAGTTAATATTAACAACATTGTATAAATGAGTAGTATGACTTATGTCTGTCTTTTGTCTTGGTTCCACATACAAATTGTTGTATAATACGTACAATCTGTTGCAATCATGTCTCTCAGTACAAATAAATCAATTCCCTGATGATAAGTCATTGTTATAGGTATATTAAATTAATTATATACAGAACACAATTGAAATTGTCTTGAGCAAAAATAGTTCAATAGAACAATGAAAATTGTGGACATTTTTAATTAAAATGTTGAGGTTGTTCTCATGAAAAGTTTTTGGAAAAAAAAATACAGATTTTTACTGATCTATCTAGTACACACCGAAAATGTCCATGACCAATAAATATATATATATATATATAAATATAAGTCGGTTAATTCTCTAGCAGCCACAATTTTTGTTTTGTGAACATCAAACTTGGCACATAGAAATTATTTTAAAAAAGTAAGGTGGAGTTCACTAACCAAAAAAAAAAAAAAAAAACTAAAATGAAAATTTAAAAAATCACTCTAGTAATTAAGTTATGTAGATAGGAAATAACACTATGAGGTTTTTTTAATATTGTTTATTTTTTCTTTCACTCACCTCATACTTCATAACTCCTCGCAGACCTAGGTTTCGTCACATCATATACCTATAACAATGACTTATCATCAGGGAATTGATTTATTTGTACTAAGAGACATGATTGCAATATAGATTGTACGTATTATTCAACAATTTGTATGTGGAACCAAGGCAAAGGACAGTCATAAGTCTTACTACTCATTTATACAATGTTTTAATATTAACTTTTAGTGCATATACATCCTTTCCCTGCTCATCAGTGAAGAATGCCTAAAGTTCATTTGGCCTTGAGTTATTCAAGTTTATATTGATATTTTATATAGAGGGAAAATAGGTTCATTTAGATCACTTCAAAAATAAATGATGAGACGAAACCCGGGTCTGCGAGGAATTATGAAGTATGAGGTGAGTGAAAGAAAAAATAAACAATATCACTCTAGTAGTTGCAATTTTCAATGTTTAACAAAGAAACTTACTAGGCCTATATGCTATTAAAACAAACCGAGGAAGGTTTTCTCCAAAATTCAGTGAAATCTTGACCATTAGAACAGGGGGGTTAACTTGGAACCCAAATTAAAAATTGACTAGCAACTGCAATGTTTGATTCGTTGCAATGTATACCATACAATTCAATTAACCCTTAAATTGGTAATCTATCATCTAAGATACATTAGTTTAATTTATTTAATATTTTTAATAATGTAATGGAAAAATCAATTGGTAGAGGTTATTTAAATTGGTGTCAAATTGTACAAAAATATGCAAATAGGTAATAACTTACAGTTATAGATGATTTGTTTTTACTGCATCCAGCACTTTTAAATAAGCTGGCATCAGAAATTGAGTTTTTCCAATTTAACAAAAGAAATATGCACATTTCTTAAGCCAGCAAAATGGGACCATATTATAACACATTGTAATAACGAAGTTTGAATTTCATAGGCAAGGCGAGAACAGTGGTCTTGCATTGTTAGATATAGATTCGTGAATTGCTGACCTGTGAGTCAAAAGATCCATGCAAATCACCAATGCATCGAGATTCCCATTTCAGAGGCTTCTCCAAGCCTCGGCCCTCACTGTCGTGAAATTTTCATGGCCAGAAATTTCCATACTGGAAATGTCTTGATCGAGGGCCTAGAAATTTCCCTCCCTGCCCTATATAATCTGTGGCAAGGGCAGATAGTGAGTTAGTTGGGTTGTGACTGCAATATAGTGAGCAGTGATAGAGAAGAAACTGCAGCGAGTGAACTCGTCAGAGACTATAAATTAATTGTGTAATAGATAAACATTAAAAACAAGATTAATTATTACAGCAAATTGTGAATGAACTATCACTGATAGTTTATAGAATTAAATAAAGTTATTGTGGAGTTTTTCGACACTATCTTCTTATATCTGAAAAGAAAAATTTTTGCCCAGACTGAGACTCGAACCCGGACCTTTGACTTTTCGGGCCAATGCTCAACCAACTGAGCTACCAGGGCGAGTTCCAATCTAGATGCAAATTTTTCTCTTATATATGTTATAATTCCTGCACACCAAATGCTATGAAACCTTTTGCTTCTATCTTTGCAAATGTTGGCTTCTTAGTTAAGACATTTATTGGGAATTTGTTTTTATTATGCCAAAACAAAGTGGAGATGACCCAATGGCCAAATGATGGCAATATATCTAACTTGCTGAGGAATATGCGTTGCTGTGTGGGTGGAAGGTTTAGTAAAATTGATCTCATATCTTATTTACTTGTAGGGAAGAAAGAATATTAATGTCTCATAGTGGAATTGCTGGAAATGACACTGCTGATTTCTTGCCAAAAAAAAAGCTCCAATCTAATTCAGAATACTACTAAAAGCTTACCTTTCACATCTATAAAAACAATAATTAAAAACAAATATAAAATCAAACAAAACCAAGACCTATGTAATAAAAGCCAAAGACAAAAAATTGAATATTTTAGTAAAGAAGCCAGATATTATTCCAGAAATTCTACGTAAAACTACAGTAGCAAAATTTAGACTGCTTACAGAACATTACTATTTGGCCAAACATTTATATAAAATAGGAATCTACATGAATCCAAATTGTCCTCTATTGCAACAAAGACGAAGAAATGCACGAAGAACATCTACAAACCTGTGAAGTATTACTGCTGGATCCACCATAGAGAAATACTGGAGAGCAAGAACGTTAATGGCTTCGTTGCCAAGGCCCAGCATTTGAAAACAACAACAACATATTAATGTCTTCATTGCCAAATGGCAAAGCATTAGAAAACAACAACAAATTAATCTTTCTGCAGGGATATGCATTGCACTGATAATTTTTTAAGCTAGGATTATTCAATGAGCTGCTCCTGCTCTACATACAACTAGATGACTGACTTTCATACCTGAGGTGTATAAATATCAAGATAAAGACAATCCTCGTCCATTTCCACATTAGAATATTGGATTCCAATGCAAGGCTTCTTCTTCTCAGTGGCATTCAGAACTCCAGACCATCTGTCTGCTGGTTTAGGTTCCTGTGTAAAATATTTTCATTAAATTTTGAGATTAAACGAGTCAATGCAATGTAGAGAATATTTTGAACAATATATTAACGATTTATACATGTTGTATATATGTTATCATTATAACTCAAAATCAACCAAGACCAGAATTTATTTTATGATAAAATTAGTTTTAGCTGATTCCAATTACAACTGAATTTGTGTTTTCACAGCAGGCCTAGCACATATTTTTAAAGCAGTAAAACATTTTGGCTATACAATGTTTTTATTTATAAGTCATAACTCTTTTGAAAATGCTCTAACACAGGATGTTTACTATATACTTCTTAAAGTGTGTGTCATCAAGGGTGAAGCTGAGAGTCTCAGGTTATTCCAACTATTGTATATTATATGTGTAATGTAAATTATAAGAAAGTAATATTTAAAAATAAAAAGTGAGTTTATATAAGTAACTTGGATATTTTTACACTTCACCTCATAAAACATGTGTGATTTTCACCAGACCGTTTCAGAAGACATATCTTCTATTGTCAGCTAAACTCCAACAGATGTGAAATTTTATGAGGTGACATACAAAAATATCTGATTCATTTTATATAAATTGTAATTTACCTCATAGTGTTACCTACAATTTTATTAAAAAAATCTGTTGTTCATACACACATATTAGTAATTCATTTGTTGACAGCAAGCGCAAGTGTAGAACATGAGAGTTTCTCACAAATGCTGTTTAGGTGGGATTTAGTTTGCATTGCTAAGCGACTGATCCCATTGCAAGGCTAGTTACTCTAGTGGCTTTTAAAATTTTTGGAG
This sequence comes from Diploptera punctata, assembly GCA_030220185.1. Classification (NCBI taxonomy): domain Eukaryota; kingdom Metazoa; phylum Arthropoda; class Insecta; order Blattodea; family Blaberidae; genus Diploptera; species Diploptera punctata. Next base: position 27,888 of record JASPKZ010002367.1, read on the forward strand.
TCTGAACTACTCAGATTCCCCAGCAAATTATAACTATATTTGAAGAGAAAAATATATAAGAATTAAATTAATGTTTTTATTATCTCACCTCATATCCTTTTTCTTCTATACTGCAGTTTCGGAGCTTATCTCCATCTTCAGTAGCCTCTGATCGACTGGTGTTATGTCGTTTCTTGGTGGTTTTCTTCTTACTTCTATCGGTGGAAAACCGCCAAGAAACGACATAACACCGGTCGACCAGAGGCTACTGAAGATGGAGATAAGCTCCAAAACTGCAGTATAGAAGAAAAAGGATATGAGGTGAGGTAATAAAAGCATTAATTTAATTCTTAAATTAAACCTCACAGTTTCTTTCCCTGTGAAAGAAAAATATATGCCTAGACTGGGGTTTGAACCCATGACCTTTAGCTTTATACACTAATATTCTACTGTCTGAGCTATTCTAGACCCCAATTAAATACAAATTTTTCTCTTATATGTTTCAATTCCCAGAGCGCCAAAGGCCACGAATCATTGCTTGACACCCACAAATGCAACTTCTTATTTAAGAAGACTTTTAATGGTAATTTTAACATTAAAAGTGTTCTTAATTAAGAAGCCGCATGTGTCGAGCAACAGTTTGTAGCCTTTAGTAATCTTGGGAATTGAAATGTAATTTGTGTTTAGATTGGAGGCCTAGGATAGCTCAGACAGTAGAACATTATGTATAAAGCTAAAGATCCCCTGCCTAGGTGTATATTTTCCTCTTCAAACATAATTTGTCCTTCAATGAAAATATTCATTCAGCCTTAGTTGATGACACAAATCCATTGCATACTTATGCTATAAGTTGCAATGGGGCTGCATTTGAACATGCAGCTTATGTGGGTATTCAAGGTGAGCGCCCACAAGGTTAAAAGAAAGACATATAGGAAAGACAGAAATTAACCCTTAGGCCTTCAATACTCTAATACCATCAGGGTCGAAGAAAACAAGAGGTCAGGCAAGGGAGACTGGATAGGAAAGTAAAAAGAAGGAACTGGTACTAGAAATGGCAGAAATACCAGATCAGACTACAACTACTACTACTACTACTACAACGATAACAACAACAATAACAATAATAATAAATATAATAATAATCATAATTTTTTATTTATATACAGAATTTTAATGTTTACACATCTTTCTGTGCCTAAAGTTTTATTTTTCTTCTCCACTCGTCTCTTTCCATCCAATCCATGTCCTCCAGTCCTCTTGCTCTCATTCCAGTTATTTCCTGCATCCACGAGTTTCATGGTCTTCCTCTCCTCCTTCTTCCAGGTGGACACCATTCCAATGTTTTCCTGAGTAATCTTTCTTCTTGCATTCGTCGTACGTGCCCATACTAATTTAATTGCTTATACCGTATATAATCTACTATTGAATAACCAATATTCATTTCTTCTCTTATGACAGTATTTCTTATTTTGTCTAATTTTGAACATCTAGCTGCTTTCCTCAAGAAATCCATTTCCATCGACATAAGTTTTTGTTGAATTTCCAAACTTCAGCTCGATATATGACAGTACTTTTCACTATTGAATTATATATTTGTAACATATTTTTCCTGGTTATATGTCTGTTCCATAAGACTCCATTCATCATTGCTGTTATTGCTCTACCTTTATTTATTCTGTTCTTAATATCACTTTCTTGTTTATCCTCTTTATCTAATTTTACTCCCAGATACTCAAATTCTTCACATCCTCTAATATACCCCTTTTCATCTTCTAATATCAAATCTTCGGTTTCGGCTCCACATCCCATATAAAATGTTTTTTTCTAAATTTATTTTCAAACCCCAGTTATCGTATTCGTCCAATAATTTTCTGAACATGTCTTCATATTCTTGAGCAATTATTATCTGGTCATTTGCAAATAACAGTGTATATATTGTATCTGTTGATCCATCTCCAATTGGTACTCCCATTCCTGAACATTTTTTGCTCCAGTTTGACAGTGCTTTATGTATAAATATCTTAAATAATGTTGGTGATATGCTACAACCTCGACGAAGGCCTTTTGTTACTTTAATTTCTTCTGATATATATATTTTCCAATTTTAATTTTAGATACTGCATTTTTATACACATTTTTTATTGCATTAACAATTGTATCATTTATGGCCATATCTTCTAATGCTTCCCACAACTTTTGTAAAGGTACAGTGTCATATGCTTTTTCTAAATCCACAAATATGAAATGAACTTGTTAGTTGTTATTATTCGTCTTTTCAATCAATTGTTTTACCACAAATGTGTGATCAATTGTAAATCTCTCAGACCTAAAGCCTGCTTGTACTTCATTCTCCTTATGTTTATAATTTTCTTCCAAATAGTATTTGATTATTTTTCCATATATACGGCTAAAACATTCATTACGGTGATTCCTCCATAATTATTGCACTCATCCTTTCTTCCTTTCTTATGAATGACTGATATCAACCCAATTTTCCATTTTACTGGTACATCTTCTCCGTTTAGGCATCTCTCAAAATAATAAATAATAATAATAATAATAATAATAATAATAATAATAATAATAATAAACAACAATAATAATAATCCATCCATCCATAGTAATTCTGCCTGAGGGCAGGTCTTTCACTGCGATCATACCATTTTCATGCTATGCTTGCAGCTTTACTAGGGAATTGTAGGTGTGGTAGCTTCCCGTTGCTTTCCACACCGGTGAAGGATGATGATGATGATGGCCATATGATTTCGGGGACTATTTGGCCCTTAAAGTTTTCCTGACATTTATCTTAGAGGTGAGGAAAAACCCCGATAAAAACCTCACCCAGAAAAACTGCCCTGACCGGGGATCGAACCCAGGCCTGCTGCGTGACAAGGCAGCACACTACCACGAGACCACAGCGGTGGACAATAATAATAATAACAACTAACAAGTACAAGTAAATAAGCATAACTAAAGTTGATGGTTAAACACTTCCTCTAGGGAGTGATCTAACCCCAAATGAGATATAATACCGTAGAATATATAGATATATCTTCTTCTTCTTCTTCTTCACTTCCTGATTTAGGCAAGAGTTGCTGTTCCGTCTTCACTAATAGATCTAAGACCATCTCTTCCGAGGACGTCCGACATCTCTTCTTCCTCTTGGAAAATAATGGAAGATTTTATTTGGTAATCTACTTTCTTCCATTCTTTCTACATGTTCTTTCCACTGTATCTTGTTGTTAAATATCTTTTCTTTTATGGAGTAGATCTGCAGTTCTTCACGGATATCCTCGTTTCGTATCTGGTCCATTCTAGTGCAGCCTTTTACTCTTCTTAAAAATTTCATCTCGGCTGTTTGGATTTTACTTTCTTGTTTGATAGTGGTAATCCAAGATTCATTCCCATACAAAAGGACAGGGACAGCCATTGTTTTATAAAATTTTAATTTTCTTTGTTTATGGGCTTTATTACTCAATGTTCTATTTATTGTACCACAAATAGATTGAAACTGATGTGTTTTGTGTTCAATATCTTTATCATACCCATAGCTGATGTCACATCCTAAATATTTAAAGTGGGATACTTGTTCAATAATTTCGTCTCTAATTACTATTTTGCACGCAGAGTATTTCTTCCACAAAATGCCATTACTTTTGTTTTTCTTATTGAAATTTTAAAATTCTAATCGCTACATATTGCATTTAGTTTGTAAGCAGCCAATTGTAACAGATCTTCATCATGGTGTAGTAAGACTAAATCATCGGCGTAAATTAAGTTATTAATACTTGAGTTATTGTTCAATCTAAGGCCTTTGTCCATTATAATTTTCCATTGTTTCATAATGTCGTCGATATATGTATTAAAAACAGTGGGTGATAGACTACACCCTTGTCTAACTTATATAGATATATAATAATTATAATTATATTGGTAATGTGTGATGGTTAAAATTTGAACTAATGCAAATAAATACATTTAAAAATAGCATAAGGGCAAAGAAATAAATATACACTATCTGTGCAGTCATGGATGAAAAGTTTTCCTTTAGCTTCTCAACCTCCACTGTGTGATCGCAATCCTTATAATTTGGTATGTAGAATAATATCTCTGAATATTGAATTTTCTCACATTAGTAAAAACTTTCAGACATATTCAGTAAATAAGTACACATATTCCCATTGCCGATTAAAATAAATAATTCTTCTTCTTCTTCCTTCCAAGTATTAGGCCAGGGACTGTTACGATCCTATAGAAAATTTTCCCTTCAGCGTTTCATAGGGCGGCCCAGTGATATTCGTCCTCTTGGTATATAATTATAAACAGCTTTGGGGATCCGATTTGAACTCATTGAGGATGACAAACTCCATTTTAAATCTGCTGCATGGTCCAGCATGATTACACTGAGAATCCTAGCAAACTGACATTAGTTTAGACAGCAACACCACATTGTTAACGTGCCACCGCGTCACAAACCTCCCTCCCCTTCATTCTTTCTTTATTGATTATTTGAGCGTTCTGCTCTTCCGTCGTGCACACGTGCAGGGAAGAGTACACAAAGAGCATGAGTTGGTCACTGCTGCTCTAGAGTGAGGATTGTAAGGGATGTCGATAACATGCCTAAGTAAAAAGTAAATTCAATAAATGCGAAAGATATTCTTTTAAAAATTGAAGTATTGAGTACAATAATGGCAGATCCCAACCATTATGGATTTTTCTGAAGAGTGTAGAACTGTACACTTCTGCCAACCCTTCATAAGCTGAAGTATCAAATGAATTTTTATGTGCCAAAACTCCAAAATTCACTATTGACAATTTGCCCATAATTCAGTGAATAAATAGCATATACCAAATCCTTTTGTTTGTATTCTCTACAATTTTTTGATGCAATCTTACAAATACTCTTTTTTTTTTTTAATAGGACACTTGCTATTCAGAATAGTAAGAGAAAAATACAGTGTATGTAGAGTCCTTTATTGAATGGTGTGACATCATTGCTGCAGCATGCATAAAATCCTTTCACTTCTAACAAAATTAATATAGAAGACTTCGTTGATATTAAAAAATACCTTAGTTGCAACAATGTATTCAGAAGAATAGAGTTGGTAATTCTCTAGTTTTAAAGCAACATCATAGAATGTAATAATTCTGATAATATTATGATCTTGAAGAAGATTTCTGGGCTGTTGGCTGTGGTCTTGAGGCTTGAAGATCCGACATTTCACCAGAGACTGCATTCGGTATCCTCAAGGGTTGTCTTGAGACTGGCAATTTTGTCGACTGCCTGTCCTATTTATACAGTTCACTGCGATGTCCATTCCCTCATAAATTGTATCTTCCTTCTGAATGGTTAATGGTAGGGTCTTCCATTGCACGAATGAGGTTGCTGTTTGATGATCTAGTAGACTGTTCTTGCAGAGGTTTGCATTTGGCGTTTTTTAGAGTCAGTATGCATACTTTGTTGACTTTTAATGATCCTTCTTTTCTATTAAAATTGTTTTTATGTTTGAATATCTCGATGGCTTCTCATTGTAGACGGGTAAAATGGTATTTGCAGTTAGGTAATATGTCTGTAGTCTGATATTGTACTATGTGACCATCAAGTAAATAGTGTTCTGCTACTGCCGACTTTTCCACTTGTTTAAAATGGCTGTGTCTTTCATGTTGCTGATACCAGCTTTAAAAAATGCCAAATGCAAACCTCTACAAGGACAGTCTACTAGATCATCAAACAGCAACATCATTCGTGCAATGGAAGTCCCTACTGCCAACTAATCAGAAGGAAGATACAATTTATGAAGGAATGGACCACGCAGAGAACACATCACAGTGAACTGTATAAATAGGGCATGCAGTCGACAAAATTGCCAGTCTCAAGACAACCCTTGAGGATTCCCGCAGTCTCTGGCAAAACATCGGGACATCTTGAAGCCTCAACCCATAAATCTTCAAGATCATAATACTAACTCCGGCTGTGAAAACTTAAGTCAATACAATTCTGACAATGTAAAATGCTCATCATATTAACCTGACATTGACATGTATCAAAATGTTTATATAAATATATATACATATAAAAAATTGCTTAACTGTTATGTTAGCCACTAGATGTTATAGCAGGATTTTAATATCATAATAAATATGAAAGTTTAAGTTAATAATTTTATATTTTAAAATTCTTTTAATATTTAATATAATAACTTAAATAAAGAAAAACATCTAAATAATTAATTGTTGTTCATTGTTGAATAAAAATGTCTCAGTAACAATTAAAGAAATTGTATTATATAACAGTCTTTCTAAATAATGCTTTTAAAATTGTGTTTTAAGTCATTGTTGTCTGAAATATAAAGCTTTCTGTTATAACTGTAATAAGAACACCTGCTTAACTTCATATTTTTAAATAAAAGTATACTAAATTCTGATTGGATGTTAAAACAATTAACTTTTTGATTTAACAAATCAAATTTAAACCTGGTATTTAATGGACCATTAACCAATAGAATTTAAATATAAAATCATGTGATGTAATAATGTTCTTTGAAATTAGAAAAGAATTACACTAGTCAGTCAGCATATAACTTTCATCAAGGATAGAAGCAATAACAGTTCTTCTGATAAAATGTGATATTTAATACCAGATAGAGAATATGTTGATTCAAGAAAATAAAATAATTTAATTTTAATTGACGGTGAAGAATAATACCACCTATATTTATTTGATCTGCTGGGAAATTAAATAGTAAATAAATTTACAACTATTTCTACAAAGAATCAGTTATTAGTGATTTTTAAAGTGTTTTCCTATCTTGTGTACCAACTTCGACCAGCTCTACCGAAAATCGAACCCAACCTGAACCAGTAATTCTTTTTGGGACACTAATCCTTCAAAATGTTACTACAACATCGGGCATGAATAGAGTTAGCTGCTTCAAAACATCGCCACAATATGGGAAAAGAATTACTTCTTCAAAATTGTCGCCACAACGAGGGGCATAATGAAGATCTTACTAAAATACTTCTTCAATGTCAGTCGGAAAGATTTTCTGCTACCTCTTGTGTGAATTGAGAATGCTACATATATAAGAAAAATGTATGTTTGTGTTGGAATACTTGGGTAGCTCAGGTCGTTAGAGCGCTAAACGTACAGAGTTTAGAGACTCAGGTTCAAATCCCGACTCAAGCATTCATTTTTCTTTTCATATCATATCATATATATATATATATATATATATACACACACACACACACACAGAGGATTGTTTCTGATCTCTTGTAGCAAGTTTAACTTGGATCTAACCTTAAGAGAACCCATGCCTCCATCACTGAATGTTAGAACAACTAATTTACTTTCATGATCATGCCTTAATAATTATTATTATAATTTTAGCTGTCGTAATTTATATAATGATTATATTGGTTATAAATAATTTTAATGATCGATTTCTTCTTGAAGGACAACTCTATTTGATGCCTCATACTGTGTGCAATGGTTCTGCACCTCAGTATCCCAAGAGATGACTTTTAAAAAGCAAGCACATTTCCATTTGTTTCCATTCCTACTTACTGACTTTCCAAAGACCATCTGTGGTGTAAGATCACTCCTATTTCCCAATGCTCTTTTCAAAAGTCCATTGGAGTAGATCAAGCGACTTGACAGAAACATGGCTCAAGGTAAGAGTGTTTAAGAATCTGATGGTCAAAACCGAGTATGATTTGAAGTGTTATCTTGAAGTCTGGCACCTTATTTGTGTCTGCACCATAAAAACATGGGATCTCAGCGCCATAAATTGGGGACAGAACTTCAGTTTGATAATATAGGGAATTGATTTTAGCCTGTTTTGTGACATATAACTTCCCATTATAAGAGTATCCCACAATGACAATGAAATTCTTGGGAAATCTTTCCTTACATTCGGATTATCTTTTTTTTTGGAAATTTTTTTCACCCCTTGGACATTAGTAAATTGCATGGGGTTCGTTGAAGTTACTTAGGTACATGTAAGTCACCATAAATTTCCATCTTTATCCTATAAGATAACTTTCATACAATTTTCTGCTATTTGTGTGACATTCTGCAATGTGACAAGACAACAATTGTGACTCAGCTCTTATGACTTTTTCCAAGTTCAAATCCCAGTTAATGAAGGTATTCACAGTTTTTAATGTTATTTGTAATTTGTTTGTGATGGTTCTTTGTGTGGCTAAGTTACTACTAGTAACAATTGCCCTAATCTTCTTCACCACCTCCAGAGACTGGCTTGTCATGAGTCGTGGGCTTGTCTGTTTCTTGCCCTTTAGAATTAATCCCATGTGAGATTTTTTCTTTTTATTTAATACTGAACTGATCCTCTTCTTTGATACCACTACATTTCTCTTCTAGCATGTTTCTATTATAGCATAATAACTATAGTTTGTATCGGAAAGGGCTGTAATGTACTCTTCCCAGTAAGGCCCAATTTGCTTTGGCATCGTAGTAACTACATGCATGTGAACACTCGGACAGACACGCTGACAACTGATGAGTCATCCTTCCAAGCCCTGATCTGCAAACTCGCATGATAGTGTCACAGTCACATGAACAATTTGTTAGTAAAATTTGAAGAAAAAAAGACACCATATATATATATAATATATATATATATATATATATATATATGTGTGTGTGTGTGTGTGTGTGTCAGCATAACTCTGAAATTCAGGAGCAATTTCAATCAAGTTTGGTTCACCTGAGTTTTGCTCCATGTCAATCAAATACATATACTTTGTATTGTATTGTAAGCCCATGTTTTTCCCTTTACAGAGATTTAGGCGCTCTCCCCCTACAGGGAAGAATTTGAACCATACTAATTTAGTTACCACTTGTTTTCGTATAGATGTCATTTTGAGTGGTCCGTGGTCAGCATTCCACCTCACATACTGACATCTAGGAAACCAAGGTAGTACTAAGACGGGAAAATTTGGTAAATTTTGCTTAGAGGCCTTTTCATTCAGGCTTAAGGACTTTTTAACGAGCCTGAAACTCTTCAGACTCGGGACCCACGGCTTAAAGTCCCTCCCAGAGGACTTGCTTCTTGGATTTTTCCGTCCTAAAAATCCATCGACCCCGGCCGAGCTTGAACCCGCGACCCTCAGGACCAGAGGCAAGGAGCATAACCACTAGTCCACCGCGGCCAACTTTGTACTTTCTTAAATCTTCTAAAATATGTTCTCCAGATCAAAATAAAAGGTCAGTATTTTTTCTGAGATTTTATGTTAATATTTTACTATTTCCAGGAAATTCTCATATAAGACTTGAAAGCATAATAATAGTCCCTTCGATTGGTTGCTGGCCAAAGGAAGGCAAGACCAGTGATGGGGCTGCCATCTTATAGCCTCTGGTCAGGCATTTCTGGAGAAGAAAAGAAAATAAAGGAAAGAAGAAATGGAAGAAAGGAAAGACTCCGTAGCCCCTCGGATGCCCTAATAGCGGAGGGAAAATTTTCTATAGGATTGTAACAGGCCTTGGCCTAATACTTGGAAGGAAGAAGAAGAAGAAGATTTTACTATT
>JASPKZ010002368.1:5000-40000 GCA_030220185.1 Diploptera punctata
GATATAAATCCAGATGTCCGGGTTCAAGTCTCGTCCTAACATTTATTTTCCTATCATTTCTACTTACGCCTGCATTGCTCAATGTCAATAATATTTTTAAAATATATATATATATATATATCACAGTGCTCTACCAACTACGACACTGAGAATGTCTAGTACAAACATTTATTTCTCTTATCAGAATATATTCTTATTATTACTAAATGTAGTGGGATATAAATCCAGATGTCCGGGTTCAAGTCTCGTCCTAACATTTATTTTCCTATCATTTCTACTTACGCCTGCATTGCTCAATGTCAATAATATTTTTAAAAATATATATATATATATATATATATATATATATATATATATATCACAGTGCTCTACCAACTACGACACTGAGAATGTCTAGTACAAACATTTATTTCTCTTATCAGAATATATTCTTATTATTACTAAATGTAGTGGGATATAAATCCAGATGTCCGGGTTCAAGTCTCGTCCTAACATTTATTTTCCTATCATTTCTACTTACGCCTGCATTGCTCAATGTCAATAATATTTTTAAAATATATATATATATAATATATATATATATATATATATCACAGTGCTCTACCAACTACGACACTGAGAATGTCTAGTACAAACATTTATTTCTCTTATCAGAATATATTCTTATTATTACTAAATGTAGTGGGATATAAATCCAGATGTCCGGGTTCAAGTCCCGTCCCAGCATTTATTATTCTTATCATGTCATTTCAAGCTTGCATTGCTCAAAGTCGAAATGTAATTACAATATAGATATATCCCAGTGCGCTACCGATCACACCACCGAGCAGGTGTACTACAAACATTAAATTCTGTAATAATAAAGTATTCTCATTATTACAAGAAATAGTGGGATGTAAATCCAGAGATCCGGGTTCTAGTCCCGTCCTAACATTTATATCTCTATTAATTAAATGAAAATTAAACGTAGTTTTATTTGATTTTCACATTTATTATATAATTCAGTGACAGCTGTTTCGGTACACTGTACCTTCTTCAGACATGTTAACAATTATTTCTCTTATAATTTGTTAACATGTCTGAAGAAGGTACAGTGTACTGAAACAGCTGTCACTGAATTATATAATAAATATGAAAATCAAATAAAACTACGTTTTATTTTTATTTAATTAATAAATATAGATTTTCATCAAGTAAACACCAACTCAATTGATTATTTATATTTCTTATAATTTCTACTTATGCCTGCATTGCTCAATGTCAATAATTTAATTAATATATATATATATATATATATCTATCCCAGTACTCTGCCGACTACGACACCGAGCAAGTCTAGTACAAACTTTCATTTCACTTATATTTTCATTATTACTAGATGCAATGGGATATAAATATAGAGTTCGTGGTTGAAGTCCCGTCCGAGCATTTATTTTTCTTATGTCATTTCAAGCTTGCATTGATCAAAGTCAAAATGTAATTACAATATATATATATATCCCAGTGCGCTACCGGTCACGCCACCGATCAGTGTACTATAAACATTAAATTCTCTAATAATAAAGTATTCTCATTATTACAAGAAGAAGTGGGATGTAAATCCAGAGATCCGGGTTCCAGTCCCGTCCTAACATTTATTTTTCTTATCATTTCTACTTGTGCCTGCATTGCTCAATGTCAATAGTATGATTAAAAAAAAAAATATATATATATATATATCACAGTGCTCTACCGACTACGACACCGAGTATATCTAGTACAAACATTCATTTGTCTTATAAGAATATATTTTCAGTATTACTAGAAGCAATGGGACATAAATATGGAGATTCGGGTTCAAGTCCCGTCCGAGCATTTATTTTTCTTATGTCATTTTAACTTGCATTGATCAATGTCAAGAATGTAATAATAATATATGTGTATATATATCCCAGTGCGCTACCGATTACGCCACCGAGCAAGTCTTGTACAAACAATTATTTCTCTTATAATAATATATTCTCATTATTACTGAATGTAGTGGGATATCAATCCAGATGTCTGGTGTCAGGTCCCGTCCGTGCATTTATTTTTCTTATCATGTCAATTTAAGCTTGCATTGCTCAATGTCAAAAATGTAATTATAATATATATATATATCCCAGTGCGCCACCGATTATGCCACCGAGCAAGGCTAGTATAAATATTAATTTATCTTATTATAAAATATTCTCATTATTACCAGATATAGTGGGATATAAATCCTGAGATCATTCCAGTCTTTGCTTAAGTTTCTTCGAGTAGTAGGAAGTCCCCTGGGTTGGTTACCAGCCATCCGCAGAGCAAGACTAGTGGTAGGGCTGCTACCTTATAGCCTCTAGTCAGGCGTTCAAAATATGGAATTTCCTCCATATTCGATGGAACGGTTATACCGCCGTGACTCGGTCCCCATTACCTCGTTAGTTAAAAGCAGGGTGTACCACGTGCAGGTGAGGTTGAGAATTAGGTAGGAGAGGTTATAGAATGCACATCACTACCTCTTATCACCAAAGGAACACACTATCAGAGGAAAACTTGGAGTAGCAAGTTTAAATGAAGATATCCAAAGATACCAACAAGAATGGAAAAATCATCTGAGAAGAATGGCAAGGAATAGACTTCCAAAATTGGCATTCCAATATACCCCAACTGGACATAGGGACCAAGGAAGACCAAAATATCGGTGGAAAGATCAAGACCATCTTCGCTAGTTTTACCGTACAGGCCACATGGCCTAAAACGAATTTGTTCATGATGATGATGAAATCCTGAGATCCAGGTTAAAGTCCCGTCCGAACATTTATATTTCTGATCAGGACATTTTGAGCTTGCATAGGCATTTGTCAAGAATTTAATAATAATAACAGTACTCTTATAATAACATGTTCTTATTATTACTTGAAGTAGTGGGATATAAATGAAGAGGTCCGGGTTTAAGTCCCGTCCCAGCATTTATTTTTCATATCATGTCATTTTATACATGCATTGCTAAACGCTAAAAATTTAACTGTAATATATTTATATGTGTATAATATATCCGCCTCCCAAGATTTACAAAAAAAAATATTAACTTCGTAACACTATTCTGTGAAATGGGTTTTTTTAGCAAAAAATGAGAAGTAAATGGACGTAATAACAACTTACGTTGCGGAGCAACGCCACTGAGTGTGAAAATTGAAAAAGTCAGTTTTGATTTGAATTTTATAAAATACAAAAGTTTGACAGGTTTAAATTTAGTTTGTAACAGTAATTTTTTGGAATGAAGAAAGCGCAGCTCTTCCTTTATCAGGTAAATACTAAATACAATTATAAATATCATATTTTTCATGGATTAAAATGTTTGAAAATTTATTACGTGTTGTACTGTTCACATTTGAAATGTAACATAATATATTTACTTACTTACTCACTGGCACTATCGACCCCGTAGGTTCATGGCCGCACGGACATAAGCTCTCCATACATCCATATACTGAGCTAATACTTTCCAATCAATCCCTGTATAATCTACTTCCCTCAAAACATAGTTAATGTTATTCTCCCACCTCATTCTTGGTCTACCACCTGGGCGTTTTCCCTCCGGCTTTCCTACAAGAAGTTTCCATGCAAGCCTTTCATTCCCCTTACGTGCAACATGTCCTGCCCATCACAGTCTACGAGACTTAACTGTTCTTATTATATCTGGCTTCCTGTAAAGACCATGTAGTTCATTGTTTTGTAGTTTTCTCCATTCACCTGTCTTTTCATCTCTCTTTGGTCCAAACATTTTCCTAAGTACTTTATTCTCAAATACTTGTAATCTCCTTTCCTCTCTTAAAGTAAGAGTCCATGTTTAGCACCCATATAATAAAACTGGTAGAATAATAGTTTCATATATTTTCAGTTTAACGTTTTTTAAAGGAGTTGGGACATCATCAGTCTCTGCAATGCATAATAGCACGCATTTCCAGAATTGAGCCTATGTTTAATATCTTTGTGCATCTCATTCCTATTTGTGATTATTGTTCTTAGGTATTTGAATTCAGCCACTTCCTCAAAATTTCCCTCAGTTGTCATTTGCTGTCCATTTCCATTATTTAATGAATTTCTACGTGTGACCATATATTTAGTTTTATTGATATTTATTTCCAGTCCTTATTTCTTAGTGTTACTCAATAGTGTGTGCGTGTTGTCCTTTAGTATCTTCTCGCTATCGGCCAACAATAATACATCATCAGCATAAACTAACAGCTTATTAATACCATTGAGTTTTAAGCCTTCCTCATTCTCTAAAGATTTAATGGCATGCTCTAGTACAAAATTAAATAGTGGAGGAGATAGTGCATCTCCTTGCTTCAACCCATTGTGAATTTCAAAAGTGTCCGAAAACTGTTTGCCTACAAATACCGTACTCTTTGTGCCATTTAAACACATTCGTATAAGTCTAACTAACTTTTTAGGAATTCCGAACTCCAACAGCGTACTATATAACTTCTCCCTCTTAATTGAATCATATGCTATTTTGAAGTCTACATACAGGTGATGTACGGTACCATTATATTCTAACATAATATAAGAAATTTAAATATAAAATTTAAAATGTTTCTGTCTTTGTATAGTTTTTAGATATGATTTTATGTTACTCTAAATTACAAGCGCAGTTTTAAAATAAAAAAGAAAATAATTCCCCCTTGAATTATATATATATATATATATATATATATATTATATATATATATATATATATATATATACATATGTGTGTGTGTGTGTGTGTGTGTGTGTGAGAGAGACATGTTAAGAAACATTAATAAATGCTCCAAATGGACTTGAACCCGAACCCGTTGATTTATCCCAGTTCTCTATCAATTACGCCACCGAACAAGTCTAGTAAAAACATTCATTCCTCTTATAATATATTCTCATTATTACAAGATGTAGTGGGACAAAAATCCAGATGTCCGGGTTCAAGTCCGTCCAAGCATTTATTTTTCTTATCATGTCATTTAAAGCTTACTTTGCCCAATGCCAAAAATATAATTACAATAATAAAATTATATGTTCCATTGCGCTACCTATTACGCCACCAAGCAGGTCTAGTAAAAATATTCTCTTCTCTTATAATAATATAGTCTCATTATTACTAGAATTAGTGGGACATAAATCCAGAGGTCCGCGTTCAAGTCCCGACCGAGCATTTATATTTTTTATCATGTCATTTAAGATTGCATTGTTCAATGTCAAAAATTTAGTTATGATAATATATATATATATATATATATCCCAGTGTGCTACCGATTATCCCACTGAGCAAATGTAGTACAACATTCATTTCTCTTATAATAATATATTGTCATTATTACCAGATGTAGTGGGATACAAATCCAGGGTTACGGGTTCAATTTCCGTCGGTGCGTTTATTTTTCTTGACATGTCATTTAGGACTGCATTGCTCAATGTCAAAAATTTAATTATAATTGTGTGTATATATATATATATATATATATATATATATATATATACCAGTGTGCTACCGATTACGCCACCTAGGATGTGTAGTAAAAACATATCTTTCTCTTGTAATAATATATCCTCATTATTACTAGAAGTCGTGGGATATAATTCCAGAGTTCCGCGTTCAAGTCCCGTCAGAGCATTTATTTTTCTTTTCATGTCATTTTAAGCTCGCATTGCTCAATGTCAAAATTTTGTTAGAATATATATATATATATATATATATATATATATATATATATATCTCAGTGCGCTACCTATTACTCCACAGACCAAATGTAATACAAACATAAAATTCTCTAATAGAATATATACTCATTATATACTAGTTGTAGTAGGATGTAAATCCAGAGATCCGGGTTCAAGTCCCGTCCCAACATTTATTTTTCTTATCATTTCATCTTATGCCTGCATTGCTCAATGTCAAAAATTTAATTATATATATATATATATATATATATATATATATATGTGTGTGTGTGTGTGTATGTATATATGTATGTATATATATCCAGTTAGCTACCGATTACGCCACCCAAGCAAGTCTTGTACAAATATTTATTTCTCTTGCAATAATATATTCTGATTATTACTACATGTAGTCGGTTAAAAATTCTGAGGTGGTGGTTCAAATCCCGTCCGAGCACTTATTTTTCTAATCATGCTATTTTAAGCTTGCATTTCTCAATGTCTAAAATTAATTAATTATATGTGTATATATATATATATATATATATATATATATCCCAGTGCGCTGCAGATTAAGCCACCGAGCAAGTCTAGTGGAAACATGTATTTCTCTTATAATAATATATTGTCATTATCACTAGATGTAGTGGGATGTAAATCCAGAGGTCCGGGTTCAACCCCGTCCGAGCATTCTTATCAAGACATTATGAGATTGCATTGGAATTTGTCAAAAAATTAGTAATAAAAATAATAATAGTATATATATTCTGACTCTATAGACATTTCTGTAGATGACTTAAATGAAAATTTTACCTCAATACCCATGACACCTCCAGACACCAAGACTAAAATAGACATTCTTAAAGACTTATCCCCATCCCCCAATATAGGAAGAGATAAATTTTACTTTAACGACATTTCGCCTATAGACGTTAAAAAAGCACTCAAGCGGATTAAATCCAATGCACAAGGAACAGATAACATCAGCATTTTAATGCTAAATAAAATCATTGACATTATACTACCCACAGTGACTCATATTTTTAATGCTTCCCTTATAACTTCTATCTTCCCTACTGTATGGAAACAGTCTAGAGTTCGGCCTATACCAAAAATAAGTACACCTACTAACTGTAATGACTACCGACCGATTAGCATCCTTCCGACATTATCTAAAGCCCTGGAACATATTGTACATAAGCAAATGACTGATTATCTCCAAGAAAATCACCTCCTTGATCCTTATCAATCCGGCTTTAGATCTGGTCATAGCGCAACCACAGCTTTGCTAAAAATTACTGAAGATATTCGTGAAGCCGTGGACAGACGTCAATTGACTCCTTTAACCTTACTTGACTTCAGCAAAGCTTTTGACACAGTAGACCACGACTTACTTATGATAAAGCTCAAGCACCTACACTTGTCTGACAGCGCTGTATCCTGGTTCGACTCATACCTGCACGGTCGTCGACAATACGTTTCATTAAACTCTAGATCTTCGTCTTGGCGCAACGTGCCGGCTGGAGTCCCCCAGGGCAGTGTTCGCGGACCTCTTCTTTTCTCAATCTACATAAATGACTTGCCAACTGTATTAAAGCACTGTCGTTATCACCTCTACGCTGATGATCTCCAAATTTACCTACATTCACCTCCTCATTCTCTCTATAACAGCTTGACAAAAATGAATGACGATCTCATATCCATCTTTAACTGGTCTTCAAGTATCGGTCTAAATCTAAATCCTAACAAGTCACAAATAATTCTAATGGGACAACAAAGACTGCTTACAACCTTTGACATATCTACACTACCAAACATTACTATAAATAATATAATTATCCCTTATTCTTCTTCAGTAATAGATCTTGGACTACATCTAGACGCAAATTTAACCTGGCAAACACAAGTGAAACACATATGTAAAAAGATTTTCTCCATCTTACATTATCTTAGACGTTTAAAGAATTTTTTCCCAGTTTCGTTAAAACAAACCCTTGTGCAGAATCTTGTGTTACCACACTTCGATTATTGTGACATTATATATAATGATCTAAACTATGACTTGTCGCAGAGACTGCAGCGTGTTCATAATGCTTGCGTTCGATTCATTTTCAATATCCGCCGTTATGACCATATTTCCGAACACTTTAATAACCTCTCTTGGCTCCGTCTTACTGACAGACGTAAATTGCACTCTCTTTCACTACTTTTCAAGCTTCTGAATTCCTACATCCCTACTTACCTGGCGACTAGATTTGAGAAGTTATCCTCTTACCACAATATTGACACTAGATCACAAGATAGCAGTCTGCTAACAATTCCTCTTCATAGCACTTCCTCCTATTCTACTTCCTTCACAGTAGCCTCTGCCCGCTCCTGGAATTTCCTTCCTCAAGATATCAGGGGTTGCCGCACACTTGGTACCTTTAAGTCACGCTTATACAGTTACCTGTTGTCTAATAATTAATTTTTCTCTATTTATTTAATTTTATACTATGTCATTAATCTTTTCCTGTTTTTATATATATTGTACATATTATATATTTAATTAGTTAAATTAGAGTAAATCAAAATACATTATAAATATTAATTGTATTGTATTCATAACTTGTAATCGTTTATATATTATATATATTGTAATTTAGATTTAAGACTATTTTTGTTTGTATTTTTTTAAACCTGGTTGAGTGGTAGACAAGGCCTTAAGGCCTTAACTCTGCCAGGTAAAATAAAGCTATTATTATTATTATTATTATTATTATTATTATTATTATTATTATTATATTCTAGTGCGCTACCGATTACGCCACCGAGCAAGTCTAGTACAAACATTGATTTCTGTTTTAATAATATATTCTCATTATTACTGGATATAGTGGGATATAAATCCAGAGGTCTGTGTTCAAGCCCGTCCGAGCATTTATTTTCCTTATCATGTAATTTTAAGTTTGCTTTGTCCAATGTCAAAAATGTTATTACAATAATATATATACTGCATTGCGCTACCGATTACGCCACCAAGTAATTCTAGTACAAATATTCTCTTCTTTTATAATAATATAATCTCATTATTACTAGATTTATTGGGATATAAATGCAGAGGTCGGGGTTCAAGTCCCGTCCGAGCATTAATTTTTTTATCATCTTATTTTCAGCTTGCATTGATTAATGTTTAAGATTCATTTATATATATATATATATACATATCCCATGCTCTACCCATTACGCCACTGAAAAAGTCGATTACAAACATTTATTTCTCTCATATTAATATATTCTCATTATTACTATATGTAGTGTGATATAAATCCAGATGTCCGGGTTCA
This sequence comes from Diploptera punctata, assembly GCA_030220185.1. NCBI lineage: Eukaryota > Metazoa > Arthropoda > Insecta > Blattodea > Blaberidae > Diploptera > Diploptera punctata. The sequence goes on from JASPKZ010002368.1 coordinate 14,027, forward strand.
AGTCCCGTCCGTCCATTTATATTTCTTATGATGTCATTTTAAGCTTGCATTGCTCAAAGTCAAAATTTAATTACAATATATATATATATCCCAGTGCGCTACCGATCACGCCACCGAGAGAGTGTACTATAAACATTAAATTCTGTAATAGAGCAATTCTATGAAAATATCATACCGAGGTGAATATATTGAAACTGCCGCAGGAATAATTTTGTTAATGTAATATATATCTGTAAATAGCAAATTTTATAATTCTATAAGATAATGTTTCAGATGTGCATTATTTTAATCTAATAATAGCGGTAGAACTTGTCATTATTCCAAACCTGAAAAAATACGCAAAATTTTACCAATTTCTTGTTAATGATTTGGTCGTATAAATTCGTTTTATTTCACAAACTTTTTTGTTACACCATACTTTGGCCCTCCTTGGTCGTAAATTAAATAATATTAATTGCATTCTAATATTCTATATACCATAAATCTCTCCTATAGTTGTTAACTGTGAGTTATGGTCAGTCAGTCACAGAAAACGGATAAAAATTACTGTACACAACATAATAATAGATGGATTAAAATTTTCTCTTGAATTCTACGTTATCGGTACACAACTAACAAAAACGTATACATGACAGTTTCTTGTAAAGCCATAATTTTTCCCGCTGGAGTACCGTGACTGACTGACTTTTGTCCCCTCACTTATATTCCTAATATGCATAACGCAGTCAGTTGCTTGCTGGACTCGTCTGTGTATTAACATACACATGGTTTAGGAGATCTGGTAGACTGTGCGGCTCAGCTGTTTCAGAAAATAATTATTGGCCCTTCTTCTGTGACAATTTGAGCTAAAAGGCAGTCAGCGGAAGGATTTAAATGTAGAGTAATTACATGAAAATGTCATACCGATGTGAAAATTTTGAAATTGGCGCAGGAGTAATTTTTTCGATGAGATTTTTTTTGCAAATGTAATTTTCCGATTATAGAAGTTAATGTTTGAAATACGGATTATTTTGATCTAAATTAATAACAGAACATGAGATATTCCGAAACCTGAAAACACATGCAAAATTAAACGAAATTTTATTTCACGATTTCACTGTATACATTTGTTTTGTTTCACTGACTCTTGTTATACCATATTTCGGTCCTTCCTGATCTTAAATGTAATACTAATAATTGTATTATAATATTCTAGATAATTAAAAAGCACCCTAGAATTATTAAGGGTAAGCTACAGTCAGTCACATAAAACATACAAAGTTATTGTACACAATACGATAATTGATGGATTCAAATTTCTTCTGGGATTCTACGTTATCGCTACATAACAAAAAAGGATTAACGATATTGTCTTGTAAAGTAATTACGTTTCCGCAGAATCCCGTGACTGATTTCTTTATGTATTTATTGCTACTGCGCACGGTGCACTCAGTTGCTTGCTGAGGTTACACGTGAACTCCTAATATGGGTAAATCCCCTGCACAAAGGCAGTGTGAATACAAACTCCGTTTGAAGGAACAAAGGCGATATAAAAATTGGCAAGAACAAGTATAGGAAACGAAAAGGAAACAAAGGTCTAGAATAAAAAATACTAAAGCAGGAAGAGAAAGACTTAAGATAATAAATAGAATACACAAAGCAGCTCAACGAGAAAGGGAAAAGTTAAAAATAATCGGAGAACATACTTCTGAAGCTGAGATATCTGCTACGGCATTCAAAAGTCGGCAGCATTATGGAAAGTGGAGAAAACGTGTTGAGGAAGCATTACCGAATTCTCCAAGAAAAGGAAAGGACTTGTGTGTAAGTTGGCAGAAAAGGAAGGATTAAAGATAAGTAAACGAGCAAAATGTGTATCCAAAAAGCAGCTATCAGACCATGTTAGGGCAGCGCTACGGAATTTTTATAAGGATGATTCTATCTCATATCAGGCTCCGGGAAGAAATTATTTTAAGAAGATCGTTATGAATGGTGAAATACAAGAGGTCCGGATTAAGAATTTAATTTTAACACTGAAAGAAGCACATGCACTGTTTATTGAAAACAATGAAGATATCCACATTAGTTTCTCCAAGTTCGCCGAACTACGCCCCGCACACGTATATCGCCAGTACGATATTCCACATAATGTTTGCACGTGCATTATACACGAAAATGTGAAGTTTCTGCTAAAAGCATTGAGTAAGAAATATGTGCCTATAGCGACTGATTTTTGGAAATTCATATCTCAGGTGGTTCGTTACCAGAACGCAGCTGAATGCATGCAATGAGGATGCATAAATGCCCTTTTCTGACTAAGATAGAAATTACAGACGAATGTGGTAATTCACGATGCGAGTGGAGTCAGTGGACATTGTGTAGTGGAATAGCTCAAATTGATACGAAAGAAGGGTCAGTAATTGATTGCATGGAACAACTGAGCGACTGTCTACCAGATTTCCTAAACCATGTTTATGTTAAAAGGCAACACCCAGAAGGATTTAAATATGCTCGGAAAAACGTTGGAGTAAATGAAGCAGTTATAAAGATTGATTCTCTGAAAATTATACCTGTAGAGAGCAAAACGAGATACTGGCAGTTCATTGGAACAATAAACAAATTTCAATATTCACTACAGTTGCCTGGTTTAGACAAGAAGGTGAGAGAGAAGTTCAAAAGAAATCCTTTGCTCTCGTTTCAGATTATATGACACATGACAAGTATGCTGTAGATGTTTGCTTACGAAGAGTGTTTAGCGAATTATTAGAACTTCTTTCAAACCTAGAGGCAATAAAATATTCTCAGAGAGAGCAGCAAGTCACTTTAAAAAGAAGTATACATTGAGCAATTTGACACTGCTTACTTGCATATTTGGATTTAACATAGAATGGAACTTCTTTGAATCGTATCATGGTAAGGGAGCTGTAGATGCGGTTGGAGGCCAGGTAAAAAGATGGCATGGATATCTTCAAAGTCAGGAAAGAAGATTCAAAGTGCTGCAGAATTCTGTAAAATCGTAAGTGGTAAAACTAAACAAATAATAGTTCAGGAGGTGACACAAAATGAGATAGAAGAAGGGAAGAGATTTTTATAATAGCGATTTCAACATCTTGCAGCTATACCGGCAACTCACGGAGTTCACCATGTGAAAGTGTTGAAGCCGTATGTTATAGAATATGCACAAATTTCAAATGAACAATCAGTGCGAAAAATTCACAAGTTTCGTCTGTGAAAGAAACTTATATTTTTATTAATGGCATTTAAATAATTCCTCATTATGCGATTCTTCAATGTGTATGTTATTAAGTGAGTGAAATTAAAACAGGTGCGCTGTTCTTATGTGTTAGAAAATGTGGGTGTTGGGAGTCCTTGAACTTGAAGGTTCTAGCATTAGTTTGACCTTTGACATGACATGTGTGTCGTATTATCGAGGATCCACAGTGCGGTGTTGCGACATTGATCTAGCATTCACTTTGTGAAACAGTCATGCTTTTGATTGCAAAAACAGTTTTAAATCATATGAAGTTTCTTGTATAAAAATACAATTGGCGTGGAGTATATGTGATTAAGTATGTATAACCTGTAGTGTAAAATAAAATTGTTATTGGGTGTAGCGTTATTGGAAACCAACAGAGTGAAAATACGTATGACAACGCTGTATTATGTGCACCTGCTGGAACAGTCAATCATAAAGTAAGATTTCGCGCATTGTAAGAGATTTCTTTCGATTGTTTAGTTTAAAAATAGAACTCATGTCAGCAATATAATTTGTAATCAGTTGCTTTGAAAGAATTATACAGAATTTTTCACATTTAAATAAAAATTTCAATAATTTGTATACTGTACTTTTTCGTTAATTTTTTTTTTTTTTGCCTTTATAGTTGAGACGCGTGAAAGTTAATTTTAGTGTTCTGGAACGAACAATGCAAATTCCATATCGGCATTTTTATTTACCTTAAAGGTTCAATCTATTAACAGCATCAGATAAATTTTAATCAGTTAATATGGTTGTAATAAAATTATACTCATATTAGGCATATTCAACTATAGTTCTGAAGAAGTTAATATTTCTTTATTTTGTGAAATTTAAAATGATACGTGGTAACCAAGTTAAATAAATTACACTATTTATTTAATATTTTACAGCATACCAAATTGTACATTTCCTATACATGATAAAACGAGTGAAGTTCTTTATTCACCTCCATATTATCGCTTTTTATATATTATCCAGCCATAGTAATTCTGCCCGAGGGCAGGTCTTTCACTGCAATCATAGCATTCCCATGCTGTGCTTGCAGCTATACTAGGGAACTCTAGATGTGGTAGTTTCCCGTTGCTTTCCACACCGGTGAAAGATGATGATGTTGATAAGCATGATGATGGCCATATGGTTTTCGGGGACCGTTTGGGCCTTAAGATTTTCTTGACATTTGTCTTACAGGTGGGAAAAAACCCCGATAAAAACCTTACCCAGAAAAACTGTCCCGACCGGGGATCGAACCCGGACCCGTTGCGTGACAAGGCAGCACGCTACCTCGAGACCACAGCGGTGGACTTATCTATTATAATTTCATATTATTTTGTAATATTTGTATAATATTTGCAGCTCCAGAATATTACAGTCTTAATAAAATTCAGATATGTCAGTCAGTCACAAAATGTAGTCAGTCAGTCACACATCATATATTAGGTTATATAACTCTGGTCTTAATTGAGATTTTTGTTTCGTTTCTTATTGAGAATGTAACTTGAAATGTGTCCTCCAAACGGTATTTTGGAAAATTGAATTAGGAATCTCACTTCAGAGAATGATGCAGATGAACATGTTAAGCTGCATGATGAGTTGACATTTATGTCAGTCAGTCACACATAATTTGATAGATAATAAATAGCACTGATTTTATTCAAAAGTTGTATATTTAAGTACAGTGTTAACCACACACTATTCCTCTGTCATATCACGTAGATAACGCCCCTAATTTCAATCAATTGTAATATTTATGCAACCATTTTGCTGCAAAAGTTTATTGTAAATGTCAGTCAGTCACATATGGAATTACTCAATAATAAAGTATTCTTATTATTACAAGAAGTAGTGGGATGTAAATCCAAAGGTCCGGGTTTTATTCCCGTCCTAACATTAATTTTTCTTATCATTTCTTCTTATGCCTGCATAGCTCAATGTCAATAATTTAATTATAATATCTTAATATATAAACATTTCGTGTCACGTTGTTTGTCCGCGATGGAATCCTAAACTACTAAACCGATTTTAATAAAATTTTGCACATTGTGTGCTGTTTGATCCAACTTGAGACCTACGGTTGTTTATAACTAAATTTATAATCGCATTATTTTTTATTGCAAATTATTTTTTATTATTTAACAAAGAGTTAATTATGTGTTAGTTCCATACGATTTATTATTTAACAAACAGAGATCCAGGTGGCTGTGCTTTTTGTTGCAACTGCGAATTTGAATTGAATTACAAACATTGATTATTTCATACTTTAAGTATGTTCAGTCTATATTTTATTTTCAATATATTGATAATAATATTAATTTCGTGTGTAAGTATTAGTTTTAACTAATCTGGCTGAAATACAGAAACTTCATTTAAATTTAACTGGACCGAGAAGGGACATTGAACAATATGGCGAATCAGTTCTAGAGACCCTGAATGATAAGATATCAAGTGAATTTCCGCAAATTGGTGTAGGCCTATGCGACATAAATCTTACATTTAAGAAGATTGTCAACTTAAAAACATATGAAGGTCCTAAGGAAAGGAATAACAGAACTGTAAGTGAGTCTGTTAGTTATAATAATATTCATAATATTACAGAAACAATATCCATGCCTAAATTAAATGAAAAACAAGATGATTATAATATATCACAATATGATATTACTATACAGATACTTCTTCCTGATAATGGGAATCCAAAGTGGCAACAAGTTCGTAGAAAAAAACGAAAGTATAATGAAATCAGCAAGCCTCCTCAAAATATTCCATCAATAAATGTATATAATCCTTATGATACACTTATGGATGATACTGAGAATACAGACAACATAAATTCATCTCAATCAACAAAACCATACGGAAAAATTGACGTAAAAATAGTTAAATGCGATACGAAGTTCGCCGGGTCATCTAGTGTGTATATATATATATATATATATATCCCAGTGCTCTACCGAGTACGACACCGAGCACGTCTAGTACAAACATTCATTTGTCATATAAGAATATATTTTCATTATTACTTGATGAAATGGGATATAAATATAGAGATACGGGTTCAAGTCCCGTCCGAGCATTTATTTTTTCTTTATCATGTCACAAGCTTTCATTGCTCAATGTTAAAAATTTAATTATATATATATATATATATATATATATATATATATATATATATATATAGGGTGTATCATAAAGGAAGGCGCAAAGTTATATGGTTGAAAGTACACGATAATAGAAGCAACAATTTCCCAGTAAACATGGGTCCACAAACGAGCCGTTTACGAGATAATTACGAGTGCATGGTTACAAGCCGCCACTGACTTCGTTGTAAACATCGTCCTAGTTAGTAGAAATTTATTTTAATTTAGACTTTACTATTAATTTTTCATCTCATTTAGTTCACACTTCATAGTTCACTTCACTTATGGGTTACCTGTTAAAGGATATGTTAAAGTGTCTTCCTTGCATCTGGATGCAATACTGAGCTCGTCTCTGCAATGAATGTCGAATTCTTTCGAAAAACCCTGGATCATTTCTGAATTTTTGACAAGCATGTACAACTCTCTGCTCCAGTTCTTCAATCGTGTTAACAGGTGTGCTGTACACTTCGCTTTTGAGGTGACCCCAGACATAAATATCCAAAGGATTTAGATCAGGTGATCTTGGAGGCCAAGGTACAGATCCGCCTCGACCTATTCATATTTGGCCGTATCTGCGCGTTAGATGCCGTATCACAGCAGCAGCAAAATGTGCCGGAACTCCATCATGCATGTACAACGAACTCCGATGTTGCTGAAGGGAAACATCCTCAAGCAATCTTGGCAGATGACGCCACAGAAACCTAAGGTACCTCCGTCCATTAAGTTTTCGTGGAAGAATGTGTGGCCCAATGAGATAATCACCTAGTACGATGATACAAAAATGTCGTCAGTGGCGGCTTGTAACCATACATTCGTAATTATCTCGCAAACGGCTCGTTTGTGGACCCATGTTCACTGGGACATTGTTGCTTCTGTTATCGTGTACATTCAACCATATACGTTTTATATAACATTGATCAATGCAAGCTTAAATTAACATGATAATAAAAATAAATCAACGGACGGGACCTAATCCCGGACCTCTGGATTGATATCCCACTACATCCATTAATAATGAGAATATATTATTATAATAGAAATTAATCTTTGTACTAGACTTGCTCGGTGGCGTAATCGGTAGCGCACTGGGATATATATATATATATATTATTTATTATTAAAGTTTTGACAAATGCAAATGCAAGCTCAAAATGTCTTGATAAAAATATAAATGCTCGGACGGGAGTTGAACCCGGACCTCTGGATTTATATCCCACTACATTTAGTAATAATGAGAATATATTATTATAAGGGAAATAAATGTTTGTACTATACCTGCTCGATGGCTTAATGTGTAGCGCACTGGGATACGAATATATATATATATATATATATATAGCGCACTGGGATACGATTATATATATAATAAATTAATTTTTGACATTGAGCAATACTAGCTTAAAATGATATGATAAGAAAAATAAGTGATCGAACGGGATTTGAACCCGGACCTCAACGTTTATAACCCACTACATGTAGTAATAATCAGAATATATTATTATAAGAGAATTACATATTTGTACAGGGCTTGCTTGGTGGCGTAATCGGTAGCGAACTGGCATATATATATATATATATATATATTAATTAAATTTTTGGCATAGAGCAATGCAGGCATAAGATGAAATAGTAAGAAAAATAAATGTTAGGTCGGGACTTCAACCCGGATCTCTGAATTTACATCCTAGTACATCTAGTAATAATGAGTATATATTTTTATTAGATAACTCTATGTTTGTATTACATTTGGTCAGTGGCGTATTACTAGCGTACTGATATATATTGTAACTAAATTTTGACATAGAGCAATGCGAGCTTAAAATGAAATGAAAACAAAAAAATGCTCTGACGGGAGTTGAACGCGAAACTCTGGAATTATATCCCACGACTTCTAGTAATAATGAGAATATATTATTATAAGAGAAATATATGTTTTTACTACACATCCTCGGTGGCGTAATCGGTAGCACACTGGTATATATATATATATATATACTATTATAAATAAATTTTTGACATTGAGCAATCCAATCTTAAATGACATGTTAAGAAAAGTGAACGCTCCGACGGGAATTGAACCCGCACCCCTGCATTTTTATATCCCACTACATCTTGTAATCATGACAATGTGTTATTATAAGATAAATGAATGTTTGTACTACAACTGCTCAGTGGCATAATCGGTAGCACACTGATATATATATATATACTATACTGCTCAAAAAAATTAGGGGATATTGTAGAATAACCTATTAAGACTATGTTTTTAGGAACAGTATTAGATCACTTTCTATTACTCGAAAGGAATGTAAACAAGAGTTTGAAGTCATTACGTAACCTCTGTACCACACCAGATGCCAAAGAGATCCTGATTAGGAATATGGCAAACAAACAAAGCAACATTAACATGGGCGAAAACGTTAGCAATGAGTTCTTGGGGGATACGTGGCCACTCTTCCATAATAGCAATGTGCAGCTCTGGAACAGTTGTGGGAGGAGCTGGTCTGCCTGCAATGCGCCTACCTAATGCATCCCACACATGCTCAATCGGATTTAAGTCCGGGGAGGAAGCTGGCCATTGCACACGCTTGATACCCTCCACTTCCAGCATGTCGTCCAGCAAGCCAGCTCTGTGGCGTCGTGCATTATCGTCCATAAAAAGAAAAGAATCACCTATCGCACCAGCATAAGGCACGACAAAAGGTCGGAGAATCTCATCTCTATACCTTACCGCAGTCAAAGTACCACATTGGATGACCTAGAGGTCCGTACGTCCACCACTACTGACTCCTGCCCACACCATCAATCCTCCGCCAACATATGGGGATCTTTCACGTACAAAAGCTGGATTGTTTCGTGTCCCTTTTTCTCTCCAGTTGAATACACGCTGACTATCACATTCTATGTTGAATCGCGACTCATCAGAAAAAAGAACTGATCTCCATTCAGCATGCCTCCACCCACGATGTTCCTCCGCCCAGTTTCAGCGATCTCTACGGTGTTGTGGAGTTAACCTGGTACACACCATGGGCCTACGGGCATAGAGATCACTTCCAAGCAGTCGATTAGGGACATTTTGAGTTGACACCCTGCGTCCTGTTGCTGTTTGAAGTGTATTTCGCAGTTGAGTTGCATTCTGCTGTCTATTCCGACAGGCTGTTAACAAGAGGTAACTGTCATCCCTTGCTGTTGTTGCCCTTAGTTGACCTTGTCCGGCTCTTCTGTGAACAGTATGTTCTTTGAAAATAATTCCAAAGTCTGGAAATCACGCTTTGAGACACCCCAATGGCTTGTGCCACCTCTTGTTGTGTCTGTCCAGCTTCCATCCTTCCTATTGCCCTCCAAGCCATTGGTTCAGGTAAATCACGTTGTCGAGGCATCACTGTCCCTAAGGCAAGTCATTCACTAACTGAAAACTGGACTGGATTTAATAACAGCAACAAAACATTCACCCCCACACCACCCTTTCACATCAACAGTACAGACACTGCCCTCAGGTGTGGTACCGATGTTACGTAACAACTTCAAATTCTTATTTACATTATCTTGGAGAAATAGAAAGTGATTGGATCTAATACTATTCCAAAAAACATAGTCTTAATAGGTAATTCTACAATATCCCCTAATTTTTTTGAGCAATGTAGTTGACCCGGCAAACTTCGTATCGCATTTAACCACTTTACGTCAATTTTTCCGTATGATTTTGTTGATTGAGATGAATTTATGTTGTCTGCATTCTCAGTATCATCCATAAGTGTATCATAAGGATTATATACATTTATTGATGGAATATTTTGAGGAGGCTTATTGATTTCATTATACTTTAGTTTTTTTCTACGAACTTCTTGCCAGTTTGGATTCCCATCATCATCAAGAAATCTCTGTACAGTAATATCATCTTGTGATATATTATAGTCATCATATTTTTCTTTTAATTGAGGCATGGATATTGTTTCTGTAATATTATGAATATTATTATAACTAACAGACTCACTTACAGTTCAGTTATTCCATTCCTTAGGACCTTCATATCTTTTTAAATTGACATTCTTCATAAATATAAGATTTATGTCACACAGGCCTCTACCAATTTGCGGAAATTCACTTGATATCGTATCATTCATGGTCTCTAGAACTGATTGGCCATATTGTTTAATGTCCCTTCTCGGTCCAGTTAAATTTAAATTAAGTTTCTGTCTTCAGCCAGATTACTTAAAACTAATACTTACACACGAAATTAATATTATTAACAATTATTGAAAATAAAATAAACACTGCACGTACTTAAATTATGAAATAATCAATATTGGTAATCCAATTGAAATTCGCGGTTGCGACAAAAAGCACAGCCACCTGGATCTCTCTTTGTTAAATAATAAACCAATTACCTTACAGCGTCATCTGTTAAAATCGTATGGAACTCACAGATAATTATAACTCTTTGTTAAGTAATAAACAAATAATTTGCAATAAAAAATAATGCGGCTATAAATTTAGTTATAAACAACCGTAGGTCTTAAGTTGATCAAACAGCACACAGTGTGCAAAATTTTATTTTAATCTTTAAAGTAGTTTAGGATTCAATCGCGGACAAACAACGTGACACGTAATTTATATATATATATATATATATATATATATACTATTATAACTAAGTGTTTGACATTGAACAATGCAATCTGTAATGACATGATAAAAAAATTAAAATCATATAATAAAAATATACAAAGACAGAAACATTTGAAATGTCATATTGAAATTCCTTATACTATGTTAGATTTCAAATGTGTACAGTACAAAACGTAATATATTTTCAAACATTTTAATTCATGAAAAATATGATATTTATAATTGTATTTAGTATTTACCTGATAAAGGAAGAGCTGCGATTTCTTCATTCCAAAAAAATTACAGTTTCAAACTACATTTAAACTTGTCAAACGCTTGTATTTTATGAAATTCAAATCAAAACTGACTTTTTCAAAATTCACACACAGTGGCGTTGCTCCGCAACGTAAGTTCTTATTACGTCTACATATTTGTTATATTTGCTAAAAAAAACCATTTCACAGAATAGTGTTACGAATGTAATATTTTTTTTGTAAATCTTGCGAGACGGATATATTATATACTATATATATTATATACTATATATATATATATATATAGATATATATTATAATTAAGTTTTTAGCTTTTAGAAAAGCATGCTAAAAATAACATGATAAAAAATAAATGGTTGGACGGGACTTGATCCCGGACCATTGGATTCATATCCCACTACATCGTGTAACAATTAGAATATATTATAATAAGAGAAATGAATGTTTGTACTAGACTTTCTCGGTAGCGCACTGGGATATATATATATATATATTTTTATTATTAAATTTTTGACAAATGTCAACGCAAGCTCAAAAATTATTATTATTATTACATTTTTGACAAATGTCAATGCAAGCTCAAAATGTCATAAGAAATATAAATGCTTGGACGGGACCTAAACCCGGACCACAGCTTTTATATCCCTATACATGTAGTAATAATAAGAATATATTATTATAAGAGAAATAAATATTTGTACAAGACTTGCTTGGTGGCGTATTCGGTAGCGCAATGGGATATATATATATATATATATATATATATAGGGAGTTCCAAGCAGGTCGTCGAGAAGAGCGAACGTGTTTTTGTTAGAGTGCTTGAAGTGTGCAGGGGACAAAGCATTATTGAAGAAGTTAGAAAGCTGATTGAAACATTGTCAACTGAAGTGAAAGAGGGGTTTGAAAAGTGCAACGTGGGTGAATAAATTCGTGATATTTAGACGAACATGCATCTGATGGAGGACAGATTGAAATGGCTGGAATCTAAATTAGACTATCTCGAAAACCAGAGTCGCCGTAATAATATTGTGATATATGGAGTGCAGGAAGAAGACAGGGAGAGCTGGGAGGAAACTGAACATGTAGTTAAAAGAGTAGTGGCGCAAATCGGGATTGATTTGGTGAACAGTGATATTGAAAGAGCGCACAGAGTAGGTCGTTGGAATAGTGGATAGAGACTGATTGTATGCAAATTATCACACTACAAAATAAAATGTTGGATCCTTAGAGACAGTAAATATCTTAAAGGGAACGGTATCAATATTGCCGAAGACTTTAGTGAGAAGGTGCGTCGCGAAAGGGACTTTCTTAAGCGACACATGCTCGAGGCGTGGAGTCAGGGCTGCCATGCAATCCTGCAATTTAATAAACTGATTATAAATGGGCGAATCTGGAGCAGGGAACAACTACAAAATATGGACAACTCTGAAAATGAATTTGAAGAGGTCATTGACAGCGAGTCCCCAAAACCTACAGGGGACGCTTCAACAGCAGGTGGTCTCCTTACAGCAGAAGAGGGAGGAAATTCTACACGAGAGAAAGAGAGAGGGAGCACTACGATACTAACTCCGAGGAATCCAATAAACATACAGCACAAAACAGCCGAACGCAAAAAGAATACCCCACCTCTAAGAGGTGAACGACCAGCGGACACAAGAAATCAAACAAGAAAATCACTAAGACTGCTGAATTTACCCGCAGAAAAGGAAGTATTGAAAGGGGGAAGTTCGAAAAATACAGGTAAGACTAATGACAAGGGAACACAATAGGGTTTGTTGACAGTCGGTTCATGGAATATCGAAGGGTTAAAACAAAAACTTTCAATGGACAGATGTGTAGAGTTTATTGAGACTTTTGATATATTAGCTCTTGTTGAAACATGATTAAAATCCAATGAATGCGTAAATCTATATAATATGAAAGGTTATTTTAAGGGCAATGAAACCAGAAGGAAGAGAGGTAGATATCCAAGTGGTGTTGCCATTTTATATAAAGCTAACTTAAATCCATATATTAAAAAGTTAAACATTGCTTCAAAAGAGGCAATTTGTATATATTACCATACAGGAAGAGCAGAAATGTGTCTGTTGTCTATTTACCGCCAACCACTAAATTCTAGGTATGCCAATGCATTTTTTTTCGTTGAATTGTCTGACTCGTTGGCAGAAATGAAAGATAGGTTTCCGGAAGCGGGAATAATAATTTTAGGGGACTTCAACTGTAGGATTGGGGAGGAAAATATCACTATAAAATCACATGATAATGAAACCCGAGGTGAGGGTAGGAGAAGCAAAGATAAGATTATAAATTCAGAAGGAAACCAATTGTTAGATTTTTGCGATGCATTTGAACTTGAAATTCTGAATGGGAAATATGGGGAAGATAAAAATGGAGAACTGACATTTATTAATAAAAATGGAAGTAGCGTAATCGATTATTCAATATGCACACAAGACATGATTCCAGTCCTAAGTAATTTCTGTACAGTTTCCAGAATCGAATCACACCACTTCCCAAACAAACTTATTTTAAATATGAGAGGTACTAGTGAGACAGTTAATAATGAGGTGGCAACAATATTGCGGCCAATTACACGTTTCAGGTGGATCGAGGATCGGAGAGAAGAATTTATCAGAAGTTTGGAAACGCTAATACAGGATCTGCAATTAAATGATCTTAGCGGGGAGGAAATTATTAAAACTTTGACAGAATCTTTTCAAAAAGCAGGGGAAAATTCAAGGTTAAATGCACAATGAACCAGAAAGTAGTCTTTTAAAGTTTAGAAAAGAAATCACAGATGAAAGCAGAAAAGAATTATGCGCAAGACAGAAAGGAATATAAAGAATTGTTGGGATAAACAAAACAAGCATGGCAAAATAAGAAATCCGAAGAAATGAGAGTCGCGACTGAAAGTGGGAACATTGCGGACATATGGAAAGCGATAAGGGAACTCAAATGAAGTCCATAAATGGGACAAGAATAACGCCTGGGGAATGGAGAAGTTACTTTGATAGGGTGCTGGGAAATGAGAGGTTAAGATATAATCAAGGAAATATAGTTGAGATACCTGACCCAATTCATATTCAATTACTGGATCAGGATATTTCGAAAAATGAAGTGGTTTCGTCCATTAAATGTTTAAAGAATGGTAAAGCACCTGGAATTGATGGAATACCAGGGGAATTCTTGAAAAATATGATATCATCCAATAAATGATTAGACGTTTTGAAAACTGCGTTCAACAAAATTTTTAATGAAAAAGATTATCCGGAAGCCTGGGCGACAGGTGTCATCCAACCGCTATACAAAGGGAAAGGTGGGGCACAGATACCAGAAAGTTACAGGGGAATTTGTCTCTTGTCATTGTTCGGTAAAATATATTGTAAAGTCATTTACGAACGAATAAGACAATGGGCTAAGGAGAACAATAGGCTCTCAAAATATCAGGCAGGTTTTAGAGCAGGGTACTCCACGGTGGACAACGTATTTGTTCTGAGAACATTAGTTGATGACAATCTGAAAATGAAGGGGGGTAAATTATTTTGTGCATTCATTGATTTTAAGATGGCATTTGATACTGTGGACCGCACCACACTTTGGGAAAAATTAAATCGGAAAGGATTGTCTCATAAAATGATAATGATTTAATGTCAATTTATAAACATGTTAAATTTTGTATAAAAGTAGACCAAGGGCACATTACAGAGAGAAGTGAAGCCAATCGGGGAGTGAGACAAGGTTGCATTTTATCACCAATGCTTTTTAATCTATTCGTTGATGATATTGTAGACGTAATGCTAGAAGGAGAAATTGAGGCTCCGGAGATAAGAAATGTTAAAGTCCCAGTCCTGTTGTATGCAGATGATTTAATTATCTGTTCCAAGACAATCAAGGGATTGCAAAGAGGTCTTGATCTACTGGAAATATACTGTAGGAATTGGGGATTGACTGTAAATGTTAGTAAGACAAAAACAATGACCTTTAAAAATGGGACGGTTTATGGTAGAGCAGAGGAATGGAAATACAGAGTTCAAGTACTTCAAAACGTGAAAAATTTTGAATATCTTGGCACGACGTTGAAAACGAACGGGAAGTGGAAAATACATTTTGATATAGCATTATTTAAAGGGGGGGACAACCTAACATTGTACTCGGTATTCTGGCTCGAGTGCCTGATATTCCAATCAGCACATTAGAAAAAATGTATGGAGCGATGGTCGGGCCAGTAATGCACTATGGTAGTGAGAATTGGGGTTTCCAATGAACGGAAGTACTAAATAAGGTATATACGCATTTTCTAAAATGTATTACAGGACTTAGTAAGGCCGCTTCTAACTCTGGAATTTGATATGAATTCGGGTCATTCCAGGACGACATAAACTGTAAAATTCGTGTACTCAAATACTGGTTCGAGTAATCCAAGGTGAACAAACAATGCTTAGAGCTATTTGTTATGACCACCAAATTAAAAACATAGATGTTAAATTTTGGGCAGACGAGGTTAGGAGAGAATTCCAAAAAGACTGGGATGGGCTGGATATGGGAAAAAGGGACTGAAAATCCCAAGAACGTGTGGAGAAAAATAAGGAGGAGGTACTTAGATATAAACCAACAAGATACTTTCGCCGAATGTACAGGAAAACGCTCACTGTGTTTACAAAGAGACCTAAAACACGTCTGGGGAAAAGAATCGTATATACTCTACCTAGGAGTTAAGGAGAGATCAGGGCTTGCTTGGTTTAGGCTAGGGGCATGGAACTTTTAAAACTTAGCGACGATCACGATATGCGAATGTCCAATGTGCGGGAATTTTGAAGATTAGATACATATATTAGGAAAATGTAATGATTTAGAATATTGGAGACGTCAGTTATTACCGGAAAGATTTCTAAATTCTAATCGGGGAAGATTGGCATGCCACGAGTTATTGGTAAATCCAGAAAATAGGATGAATCTCGGTCAATTTCTGGACAAAACGCGGAGAATAAGGACAACACTCATTCATGAATAAATATATGTTATCAAAATGCAATACCATTAATTCTGAACAATTATATATAAATTAATTGGTGTATAATGCTATTGTGTTATTATTTAATTGTTATATTATTGTGTTTTCTTTATGTAATTGTAATGTTATTCCTTTTTTTGTTGTTTATTTTTCTTCACACTAGTACCAATTATCACCTTATTGTAACGGACTGTCAACAGCACGTACGGCTTACTGCCCGTGCGACACATATTTGTAAATAATATTGAAAATATCTTACTTTTTGTCTAATAAAGTCCTACTACTACTATATACAAATATACACTATAATTAAATTTTTGACATAGAGCAATGCAGGCATATTATGAAATGAGAAGAAAAATAAATGTTGGGACGGGACTTGAACCCGGATCTCTAGATTTACTTCCTACAACATCTAGTAATAATGAGTAAATTTTTTTATTTGTGAATTTTATGTTTGCGATACATTTGCTCGGTGGCGTAATAGGTAGCGCACAGGGAAATATACATGTATATATATATTGTAATTAAATTTCGACATTGAGCAATGCAAACTTAAAATGACATGATATGAAAAATAAATGCTAGAAGTGGACTTGAACGCGGACCTCTGCAATTATATCCCACGACTTCTAGTAATAATGAGAATATATTATTATAAGAGAAATGAATGTTTTTACTACAACTCCTCGGTGGCTTAATCGGTAGGAACACACACACACACACACATATATATATATATATATATATATATATATACACATATACATATATATACAATTATAATTAAATTTTTGACATTGATCAATGCAAACATAACTGATATGATGAAAATAAGTGCACGGACGGGAATTGAACCTGTACCCCTGGATTTATATCTCACTACATCAGGTAATAATGACAATGCATTATTATAATAGAAATTAATGTCTGTACTACACCTGTTCAGCTCGGTGGCATAATCGGTAGCACACTAGGATATATATATATATATATATATATATATATATATATATATATATATATAATTAATTAAACTATTATAACTACATTTGTGACATTGGACAATGCAATCTTAAATGACATGATAAATAATATAATGCTCGGTCGTGACTTGAACGCGGACCTCTGGATTTGAATCCCACTACTTCTAATAATTATGAGACTACATTACTATAAGAGAAGAGAATATTTATACTAGACCTGCTTGGTGGCTTAATAGGTAGCGCAATGAAATATATATATATATATATATATATATATATATATATTATTGTAATTATACTTTTGAAATTGGCAAAGCAAGCTTATAATGATATGATAAGAAAAAGAAATGCTCGGACGGACTTGAACTCGGCCCTCTGGATTTATATCCCGCTACATCTAGTAATAATGAAAATATATTCTTATAAGAGAAATGAATGTTTGTACTTGACTTGATTGGTAGCGTAATTGATAGAGCACTGGGATAAATCCACAGGTACGTGTTCAAGTCCCGTTAGAGCATTTATTAATTTTTCTTTATTGTCACACAGACACACACTCACACACACACACACACACACACACACGTGCGCGCGCGCGCGCGCACTAACGCACGATCTCGCGAACTCGCGAACTGTAAATTTTTGACATTGTGCAATGCAATCTTAAATGATATGTAAAAAATAAAGGCTTCGACGGAAATTGAACCCGCACCCCTGGATTTATATCCCACTACTTCTGGTAATAATGACAATAAATTATTATAATAGAAATGAGTGTTTGTACTTGACTTGATTGGAGCACTGAGATATATATATATGTATGTAATTATAATTAAAATTTTTCACATTGAGCAATTCAGTCTCTAATTGACATGGAATGAAAAGTAATTCCTCGTACGCGACTTGAACCCAGACCTCTATATTTATATCCCACTACATCCAGTAATAATTAGAATATATTATTATAATAGGAATGAATGTTTGTACTGGACTTGTTCGGTGGCGTAATTGATAGAGAACTAGGATAAATCCACAGATTCGTGTTTAAGTCCCGTTGGAGCATTTATTAATTTTCTTATCACACACACACACACACACACACACACACACACACACACACACACACCACACACACACACACACACACACACACACACACACACACATATATATATATATATATGTATAATTCAAGGATGAATTATATTAATTTTTATTTTAGAATTGCTCTTGTAATTTAGAATAACATAAAATCATATCTAAAAAATACACAAAGACAGAAACATTTGAAATATTGTATTTAAATTTCGTATATTATGTTAAATTTTAAATGTGAACAGCACAAAACGTAATATATTTTCAAACATTTTAAACCAATGAAAATATGATATTTTAGTTGTATTAAGTATTTACCTGATAAAGGATGAGCTGCGATTTCTTCATTCCAAAAAATTCCTGTTACAAACTAGATCTAAACCTGTGACACATTTGTATTTTATTGAATTCAAATAAAAACTGACTTTTTCAATTTTCACACACAGTGGTGCTGCTCCGCAACGTAAATTCTTATTACGTCTACATATTTGTTATTTCACAGAATAGTATTACGAAGTTAATATTTTTTTGTAAATCTTTCGAGGCGGATATATATATATTATAACTTAATTTTTAACTTTTAGCAAAGCATTCATACAATGACATGATAAGAAAAATAAATGCTCGGACGGGATTTGAACATCTAGGCCCATCCGTCCATCCCTTGGGATACCTCGGTCGTCATGACCATACTCCCAAGTCGTAGTTCTAGTCCTCCCTATCCTATGTTCACGTCCACGTTCAAGTTCACGGTCCTTAAACCAACACCCCAGGGAGAGGGTGTTGGAGTTTGCAGTTCATGGGAATTGCTGAGCTACATAGTACATCAGGTCGCTCATTCCTGACGACCCCACAGTTGGTCCACGGGCTCCATGAGCCTAGCCGGGAGGACTGCTGTCGCAGATCCACCGACCATTCCCCTGTTCTGCCTCCAGGGACGTGTCCTGCAGCCGTTGTGAGACCGGCTAGGGCTACAAGCCCAACAGTGTGAGACTTTTAGTACATCCAGGTGCTCATCTCCTGGCGACCCCACAGTTTGTCGACGGGCCCGTAGGCCGAGCCAGGAACCAGTACAGTTGCTCCCCTCTGCACTGGTCCGAGCCGAGCCCTGGTGTGCCCCCAGGGATGCCTTCTGCAGCTGTTGTGGGCCAGCATGGACCTCGCAAGCTCCAACAGATGAGCAAATAGTATGACAAGGCGCTCAACTCTTGCCTACCACACTAATGGTTCACGAGTCCCTTGGACTTGACCGGGAGTACTGTCTAGCAGATCCACCGACCTTTCCCCCAGTGCACCAGCTGGGGACGTGTTTGGTTGCTGAAGTGGGTCCAGCCTGAGCATTAGTACGTCAGGTCGCTCAACTCCTGACGACCTCACAGATTATCCTTGGGTCACTCGGTTCCAGAGTCGGCGCTAAGTCCCGTCATTAAGACCGCGCCTCCTCTTTTCTCGAGCTTGTCGACCTGGTGGTGATTCCCAGCATTACGCCCGGTATTGCCCCAACCAGCCCGTTCGCAAGACTAAGCATAGTCGTGTAGCTGCTGTGAGGCAGCCCACTGAGCAATGTAGGCATCCAGGGTGCTCATCACCCATGATGCCCCCACAGATTGTCTCAGGTTCAATGAACCAAGAGAGAAGGAGCGACAGATCCTCCACTCTCCCACCGCCACGCCAACAGCGGCATATGCTCCCGCTGTGGGCCGGGATCGTTCAGGCTTGACAGCAGGCCCCTCTCTTATACATTTTCCTGCTGACCCCACTCATGGTCCGCGAGTCCATCGGACTTGGAAGGGAGGACTAACTAGCAGATCCACCGACCTTTTCCCCATTACGCCACCGAGGGGACGCGTTTTGCTGCTGGAGTGGGCGCAGCACGAGCTATATAGTACGTCAGGACGCTCGAGTCCTGACGACCCCACAAATGGCCCGCGGGTCCGGTCTGGACCTAGCCGGGAGGAATGCAAGCAAACCACCCACCGTTCCCCTATCCGCCACCCGGGGACGCGCCCTGTTGCTGTTGTGAGCACAGCTGGGGCCCGACGGACCCCCAGGGACGGGATTTGAACACGGACCTCAGCATTTATATCCCACACTATACGTAGTAATAATCAGAATATATTATTATAAGACAGCGGTACTCATTACGCGGCCCGCGGGCCGCATGCGTCTCTTGAAGATATTTATTAAGGCTCTTGGAATAATTTTACCTTTATTACATTACATTTAAATTTTTAATTCTAAGTATAAAATAATATTATCTTTATTGAAATTCTACAAAAGTTTGGATATCCCTGTGTCATTCCGAGCAGTACAATACCGCACGTGTTCAACAATGCAATGCAATGTCCTGGCTAGTGTTATTGGTTTTGAATATGTGTACGTTTGTTTTTAAAACCGTTTAAACTTCTACATTGTCGTCCAAATCTTTCACAATGAAATATTATACAATTTAGTTTCTATGAACAAGCGACAGGATACTGTGTGTTACCTAATCAGTTGAAGTGAAGGGAAGTGAATTTCAGTGTTTAATAATGGCTGGTATTTTTCGAAAGGGAAAAAGAGAAAACTCGAAGATGAAGGAAGAGTTTTTCAAGATACTTGGGAGCATGAATTTTTCTTCATACCTGCTAAAAAGGAAGGCAGTGCAATGTGTTTATTATGTCGAGACGTAGTTCAAGGTTATAAACGATTTAATCTTAATAGGCATTATAAAACGGTGCATTCAAATTTTGAGTGCAAATATCCTAAATATTCTAAATTAAGAGCAGAAAAACTAAAACATTAAAAAGTCAATAGTTTCTGAACGGAAAATGATGTTGGATACCGTAAGTGAAAATAAATTGATAACAAAAGCATCATATGAAGTAGCAGAAATTTTAGCACGCAAAATGAAACCGTTTGCCGATGCAGAGATTTTTAAGGAGTGTTTTCCAGTCGTTTGTGACGCATTATTTTCTAAATTCCCAAGTACAAAACAGATAAAAATTGACATACACAAGTTACAACTTTCCGATTCGACTTGTGTTAGGAGAGTTAACGAAATGTCTGTAGACATGCTCCTTTGTACTCTCGATGAAATTCGTGAATGTGACTATTTCAGCCTTGCTCTGGATTCGTCCATAGATATTAGTTCCACTTCTGAGTTGCTTTTATTTGTTAAATATCGTAATAAGATAGGGATTATAAAGGAAGAATTTTTAACTGTATTACCTATGACAGGTCAGACACGGGCAATAGATTTTTTTGAAACAGTTAAATCTTTTTTTGACAAATACAAAATTTACCTATACAAACTTTTATCAGTGTGCAATAACGGTTGTCCCTCAATGATAGGTTGTCATTCAGGATTCATTTCTCTGTTAAATAAACATTTATATACAGACCACTTATTAACATACCATTGCATTTTACATCAAGAAAAACTTGCTGCTAAATTTTCCAAACTTTCAGATCTATGATGAAGAAAGTAATTAACATTGTTCATTTCATTAGATCACGTGAACTAAATCATAGGCAATTCATAGAATTTCAAAAAGAGCTTAATTCACTGTGTGATGGTGTTATTTATCAGAGTGAGTTCAGGTGGCTGAGTAAAGGAAGAGTTTTGAAACGATTTTTTAATCTTCGCCATGAAATAAAACTCTTTTTTAAGTGAATGAGATAAAGAATACCCTGAACTAGACTCTTCTTGATGGTGGTTAAAAGTAGGCTTCCTGGCTGACATAACAGGAATACTGAATTGTGTCCAAATTAAAATGCAAGGTACAAATAAACTTATTACTCAGCTCACAAGTGCAATTTTTTTCTTTAGAAGAAAAATTAAAAATGTATACAGAAGAACTTAGTAATGATGATTTCACTAGTTTCCCATGTTTCCAACATCGTATTGAAGAATATTCAGAGGAAGAAATAAACTTGCAACCCTTCATAGAATTGCTCGCTGTACTACACCATGATTTCAGCGCGAGATTTAATGATTTTAGAAAGTTTCGAAACCCATTTCGATTAGTTGAAAATCCCTGGCCAATAACGACAACAGATGTAACTGGGTTGTCAATTGTTGGTACTGAGATTAGAAATATAAAAACGAACTTATTGATCTCCAGCAGGATTCAGAGCTGCAAGGTATTTTTCAAGAGAAACGAAAAACGAATTCAATTTTAGAGTTTTGGAATACAGTTCCAGAAAAACAGTTCGAAAACTTGATGTCGTGTGCATATAAAATTCTGTATCTTTTTGGATCAACGTATGTTTATGAAATGACTTTAGATAAAGTTCATCAAGGGTAAACATATACTGCTCAAAAATTTAGGGGATATTGTAGAATAACCTATTAAGACTATGCTTTTTGGAATAGTATTAGATGCAATTACTTTCTATTACTCCAAGATAATGTAAATAAGAGTTTGAAGTTGTTATGTAACCTCGGTACCACACCAGAGGGCAGTGTCTGTACTGTTGATGCGAAAGGGTGGTGTGGGGGTGAATGTTTCGATGCTGCTTTTAAATCCAGTCCAGCTTTCAGTTAGTGAATGACTTGCCTTAGGGACAGTGATGCCTCGACAACGTGATTTACCTAAACCAATGGCTTGGAAGGCCATAGGAAAGATGGAAGCTGGACAGACACAACAAGAGGTGGCACAAGCCATTGGGGTGTCTCAAAGTGTGATTTCCAGTCATTGGAATCATTTTCAAAAAAACATACTGTTCACAGAAGAGCCGGACAAGGTCGATCTAGGGCAACAACAGCAAGGGATGACAGTTACCTCTTGTTAACAGCCCGTCGGAATAGACAGCAGAATGCACCTCAACTGCGAAATACACTTCAAACAGCAACAGGACGCAGGATGTCAACTCAGACTGTTCTTAATGGACTGCATGGAAGTGGTCTCTATGCCCGTAGGCCCATGGTGTGTACCAGGTTAACTACACAACACCGTAGAGATCGCAGAAACTGGGCGGAGGAACATCGTGGGTGGAGGCATGCTGAATGGAGATCAGTTCTTTATTCTGATGAGTCGCGATTCAACATGGAATGTGATAGTCGGCGTGTATTCATCTGGAGAGAAAAAGGGACACGAAACAATCCAGCTTTTGTACGTGAAAGTTCCCCATATGGTGGCGGTGGATTGATGGTGTGGGCAGGAGTCAGTAGTGGTGGACGTACGGACCTCTACGTCATCCAAGGTGGTACTTTGACTGCGGTAAGGTATAGAGATGAGATTCTCCGACCTTTTGTCGTGCCTTATGCTGATGCCATAGGTGATTCTTTTCTTTTTATGGACGATAATGCACGACGCCACAGAGCTGGCTTGGTGGACGACATGCTGGAAGTGGAGGGTATCGAGCGTATGTAATGGCCAGCTTCATCCCCGGACTTAAATCCGATTGAGCATGTGTGGAATGCATTAGGCAGGTGCATTGCAGGCAGACCAGCTCCTCCCACAACTGTTCCAGAGCTGCACATTGCTCTTATGGAAGAGTGGCCAAGTATCCCCCAAGAACTCATTGCTAACCTCATTGCATCAATGCCACACAGGTGTGAGGCAGTGCTGGCCGTTCGAAGAGACCATACACCATACTAAAGAAACATTTTCACCCATGTTAATGTTGCTTTGTTTGTTTGCCATATTCCTAATCAGGATCTCTTTGACATCTGGTGTGGTACAGAGGTTATGTAATGACTTCAAACTCGTGTTGACATTCTTTTGGAATAATAGAAAGTGATTGCATCTAATACTGTTCCTAAAAACATAGTCTTAATAGGTTATTCTACAATATCCCCTAATTGTTTTGAGCAGTGTAGATCTCGTCTCACCAATGTGAACTTGGAATAAGTTTATGTGTGGCAAATCAACCAGCTCGTATTGACAAATTTGTGCAGGAGAGTGGAAGAGTTCGACCATCAACTTCACAGCAGTAATCTACACAACTGTAAGTTGCCTTAAAATTAGGTACAGTACCGTAATAATAATAATAATAATAATAATAATAATAATAATAATAATAATAATAATAATAATAATAATAATAATAAACAGTTAATTATTAACAAAAATTAAATGACAGTAATCAGTAATTGTGTTTTGTCCATAAATGTAAAAAAAAAAGCAGTGTATTACCAAGACTGAGAACTGTGAAAATTGGTGCGGCTCTCGAACAGATATGGTTTCTTATTTTTGGCTCTCTTGTAATTTCTAGTGAGTACCACTGTTATAACAGATATAAATATGTGTACTAGACTTTCTTGGTGGCGTTATCCGTAGCGCACTTGGATATGTATATGTATATATATATATATATATATATATATAATATATATGTATATATATATAGATATATACTATAATTAAATTTTTGACATTGAGCAGTGCAGGCATAAGATGAAATGATAAGAAAAATAAATGTTGGGACGGGACTGAACCCGGATCTCTGGATTTACATCCTACTACATCTAGTAATAATGAGTATATATTTTTATTAGAGAATTTTATGTTTGTAGTACATTTGCTCGGTGGCGTAATAGGTAGTGCACTGGGATATACTCGTGTATATATATATATATTGTAATTAAATTTCGACATTGAGCAATGCAAGCTTAAAATGGCATGATAATAAAATAAATGCCAGAACTGGACTTGAACGCGGAACTCTGGAATTATTTCCCAGGACTTCTAGTAATAATGAGAATATATTACTATAAGAGAAATGAATGTTTTGATGAGTACTACACCTCCTCGGTGGCGTAATCTGTAGCACACTAGTATATATATAATTATAATTAAATTTTTGAATTTTTGAAGACATGGAGTTTATGTTCAGAAAATGATTGGACGAATACAATAACTGGGGTTTAAAAATAAATTTAGAAAAAAAAATGTTTATATGGGATGTGGAGCCGAAACCGAAGATTTCATATTAGAAGATGAAACGGGGTATATTAGAGGATGTGAAGAATTTGAGTATCTGGGAGTAAAATTAGATAAAGAGGATAAACAAGAAGGTTATATTAAGAACAGAATAAATAAAGGTAGAGCAATAACAGCAATGATGAATGGAGTCTTATGGAACAGACATATAACCAGGAAAAATAAGTTACAAATATATAATTGAATAGTGAGAAGTACAGTCACATATGGAGCTGAAGTTTGGAAATTCAACAAAAACATAGAACAAAAACTTATATCGATGGAAATGGATTTCTTGTGGAGAGCAGAAAGATGTTCAAAATTAGACAAAATAAGAAATACCGTCATAAGGAAAAAAATGAATATTGGTTATTCAATAGTAGATTATATACAGTATAAGCAATTAAACTGATATGGGCATGTATGACGAATGCAAGAGGAAAGATTACCCAGGAAAACATTGGAATGGTGTCCACCTGGAAGAAGGAGGAGAGGAAGACCTCGAAACTCGTGGATGCAGGAGATTAGAACTGGAATGAGAGCAAGAGGACTGGAAGACATGGATTGGATGGAGAGAGACGAGTGGAGAAGAAGTATAAAACTTTAGGCACAGAAAGATGTGTAAACATTAAAACTCTGTTTATAAATACATTAAATTTTTGACATTGATCAATGTAATCTCAAATGATATGATAAAAAGTATAAATGCTCCGACGGGAATTGAA
>JASPKZ010002368.1:45000-60000 GCA_030220185.1 Diploptera punctata
TAAAAGAGAAGAGAATTTTTGTAGGAGACTTGCTTGGTGGCGTAATCGGTAGAACAATGGAATATACATATTCCATTCATAGTAATTCTGCCCGAAGGCAAGTCCTTCACTGCAATCATAGCATTTTCATGCTATGCAGTTTTACTAGGGAATTGTAGGTGTGGTAGCTTCCCGTTGCTTTCCTATATTATTGTAATAAAATATTTGACATTGGGCAAAGCAAGCTTGAAATGACATAAGAAGAAAAATAAGTGCTCGGACGGGATTTTAACCCGGACCTCAGCATTTTTAACCCACTACATGTAGTAATAATCAGATTATATTATTATAAGAGAAATAAATATTTGTACAAGACCTGCTTGGTGGCGTAATCGGTAGCGAACTGGGATATATATACATATATAGTAATTAAATTTTTGACATTGAACAATGCAGTCATAAGATGAAATGATAAGAAAAATAAATATTAGGACGGGACTTGAACCCGGATCTCTGGATTTACATCCTAGTACATCTGGTAACAATGAGTATATTTTTTTATTAGAGAATTCTATATTTGTATTGTAAGAGAAATGTATGTTTTTACTACAGCCCTCGGTGGTGTAATCGGTAGCATATATATATATATATATATATATATATATATATATATATAAACAGTCCACCGCTGTGGTCTCGAAGTAGCGTGCTGCCTTCTCACGCAGCGGGCCCGGGTTCGATCCCAGTCGGGGCAGTTTCTCTGGTTGAGGTTTTTATCAGGATTTTTCCTCACCTGTAAGACAAATGTCAGGAAAACGTTTACGCCCAAACGGCCCCCGAAACCATATGGCCATCATCCGTATCATCATCATCATCATCATTATTATCACCATCACAATCATCCTTCACCGGTGTGGAAAGCAACGGGAAGCTACCACACCTATACAATTCCCCTAGTAAAGCTGCAAGCATAGCATGAAAATGCTATGATTGAAGTGAAGGACCTGACTTCGGGCAGAATTACTATGGACTATTATAATTAAATTTTTGACATTGAGAAATGCAATCTTAAATGGCATGTTAAAAATAAACGCTCCGACGGGAATAGATCCCGGACCCCTGGATTTATATCCCACTACATCTGGTAATTATGACAATATATTATTAGAAGAGAAATTAATGTTTGTACTACACCTGCTCAGTGGCATAATAGGTAGCACACTGGGCTATATATATATATATATATATATATATATGATATGAAAAGAAAAAAGAATGCTTGAGTCGGGATTTGAACTAGAATATATATTTATAATATATATATATATATATATATATGTATATATACTATTATAACTAAATGTGTGACATTGATCAATGCAAACTTAAATGACATGATACAAAATATAAATGCTCCTTAGGGACTTGATCGCGGACCTCTGGATTTATATCCCACTACTTCTAGTAATAATGAGACTATATTACTATAAGAGAAGAGAATATTTGTACTAGACCCTATATATATATATATATATATATTATATAATAATTATATTTTTGACATTGAGCAAAGCAAGCTTAATTTGACATGATAAGGAAAATAAATGCTCGGACGGACCTGAACTCGGACTTCTGGATTTATATCCCATTATATCTTGTAATAATGAGTATATGTTAGTTTAAGAGAAATTAATGTTTGTACTTGACTTGAATGGTGGCGTAAGGGGAAGGGCACTGGAATATATATATATATATATATATATATATATATATATAAAATTGTAATTCAATTTTTCACATTGAGCAATTCAATGTAGAATTGACATGATATGCGAAGTAATTGCTCGTACAGGACTTGAACAGAGGCCTCTGTATTTATATCCCACTACATCCAGTAATAATGAGATATATTATTATAATAGAAACGAATGTTTTTACTAGACCTGTTCGGTGGCGTAGTAGATAGAGCACTGGAATAAATCCACAGGTTCGGGTTCAAGTCCCGTTGGAGCTTTTATTAATTTTTCTTATCATGTCAAAAACACACACACACATGTGTATATATATATGACATGAAAAGAAAAAAGGAATGCTTGAGTCGGGATTTGAACTCGAGTCTCTAAAGTCTGTACCTTTAGCGCTCTAACCAACTGAGCTACCCAAGAATTCCAATACAAGCATACAATTTTCTTATACATGTAGTATTCTCAATTCACGCAAGAGGTAGCGGAAATTTATTCCAACTGCCATCTCGCGGCTAACATAACAGTTAAGCAAATTTTTAAAGAGAATATTTACTTTATAGCAGTAACGCTTTTATATATAGATATTATAAATATATTTTTGACATTTGGCAATGAAGGCAAATATGATATGAAAAGAAAAAATGAATGCTTGAGTCGGGATTTGAACTCGAGTCTCTAAAGTCTGTACCTTTAGCGCTCTAACCAACTGAGCTACCCAAGCATTCCAAGACAAGCATACAATTTTCTTATACATGTAGTATTCTCAATTCACGCAAGAGCGGAAATTTATTCCAACTGCCATTTCGCGGCTAACATAACAGTTAAGCAAATATATATATATATATATATATATATATAATTCAAGGTGGAATTATATTCATTTTTATTTTAAAATTGCGCTTGTAATTTAGAAAAACATAAAATCGTATCTAAAAAATATACAAAGACAGAAACATTTGAAATTTTATATTTAAATTTCTTATATTATTTTAGATTTCAAATGTGAACAGTACAAAACGTAATATATTTTCAAACATTTTAATCCATGAAAAATATGATATTTATAATTGTATTTAGTATTTACCTGATAAAGGAAGAGATGCGATTTCTTCATTCCAAAAAAATTACTGTTACAAACTAGATTTAAACCTGTCAGACTTTTGTATTTTATTGAATTCAAATCAAAACTGACTTTTTCAATATTCACACACAGTGGCGTTGCTCCGCAACGTAAGTTCTTATTACGTCTACATATTTGTTATTTTTTGCTAAAAAAAACCATTTCACAGAATAGTGTTACGAAGTTAATATTTTCCTTTGTAAATCTTGGGAGGCGGATATATTGTATATATATATATATATATATATATTATAACTATTTTTTTTTTGCTTTTAGCAATGCTTGCATAAAATGACATGATAAGAAAAATAAAAGCTCGGACGAGACTTGATCCCGGGCCACTGGATTCATATCCCACTACATCGTGTAACAATTAGAATATATTATTATAAGAGAAATGAATGTTTGCACCAGACTTGCTCGGTGGCATAATCGGTAGAACTGGAATATATATATATATATATATATATATATATATAATTATTATTATTATTATTGTTACATTTTTGACAAATGCCAATGCAAGCTCAAAATGTCATGATAAGAAATATAAATTCTCGGACGGGACTTGAAGCCGCACATCAGCATTAAATATCCCACTACATGTAGTAATAATGAGAATATATTATTATAAGAGAAATAAATATTCGTACAAGACTTGATTGGAGGCTTCATCGGTAGCGCACTGGGATATATATAATTACATTTTTAACATTGAGCAATGCAAGCTTAAAATGAGATGATAAGAAATATAAATGCTCGAACGGGACCTGAACCCGGACTTCTGGGTTCATATCCCACTACATCGTGTAACAATTTGAATACATAATTATAAGAGAAATGAATGTTTGTACTTGACCTGCTCGGTGGCGTAATCGGTGGCGCACTGGGTTTATATATATATATATATATATATATATATATATATATATATATATATATATATATATTATAATTATATTTTTGACATTGAGCAATGCAAGCTTAAAATTGTATAATAAGAAAAGTAAGTGCTCGAACGGGACTTGAAGCCGCACTTCAGCATTTATGTCCCTATACATGTAGTAATAATCAGAATATTTATTATAAGAGAAATAAGTATTTGTAGAAGACTTGCTAGGTGGCGTAATCGGTAGCGAATTGGGATATATATATATATATATATATATATATATATATATATAATTAAATATTTAACATTCAGCAATGCAAGCTTAAAATAACATGATATGAAAAATAGGTGCTCGGACGGGATTTGAACCCGGACCTCAGCATTTTATCCCACTGCATGTAGTAATATTCAGAATATGTTATTATAAGAGAAATAAATATGTGTACAAGACTTGCTTGGTGGCGTAATCCGTAGCGCACTGGGATATATATATATATAAACACTGCTCAAAACAATTAGCGGAACACTTGTAATAAATTGAATAAGTAATTGTTTTTTAAAGCTGTGATGGTGAAAGTTGGACATAATATGTAATTGGAATAATTAATTTTATCATTGGATACTAATTTTAAGGATCCATGGCCTAAAACACCACCACTCACCGAAAATTACCGATCAAATAACAAATATAGAGAAATGTTTTATTTTGAAGGCACAATAAGCCACTTATAATTTGTAAGGCTTCTTGATGTATGCATAGTAGTGCAGAAATTTTTGAAATAAATTTCCTTGTAATTATTGAAGTAGCTGACAAAATGAGGCATTTAAATGAGTTTTGAGTGTATCATGCTCTACTCTTGCTTTTACGACAAGTGGCTATAGAGCGATTGGGGGTTTTCATCTCCTATCCGTGATGTCTCCATGTTACGCAACACAGGGCACCTACAAGACAGGTCAGTATTGTAGAAGAACTTGGCCAAGGCCGTAAATTTAAAAGAAGCCCCAGATATGTTTTGTTTCTTTCTGCTCTTCGACAGCGCACAAAAACTGCAAAATACCTGCAGAATGACCTTCATATGGCTTCCGGAATCCGGGTTTCAGACCAAACCATAAGGAACAGATTAAGGAAAGAGAATATTCGTCCAAAAAGGCCCGTTAAAAAACCACGCTTAACAAATGGGCATAAGGCAGCAAGACGTACGTATCCTGAAAACGATGGTGATTGGAACCTGAACCATTGGGAGTCTGTGCCCTTCCTGGACGAATCCAGGTATCGTCTTACACGTTGTGATGGTCGATTGAGGGTGTGGGGACGGCCAGGAGAAAGATTTTCTGCAGAGGCTGTACAGGAAATTGATAGATTCGGAGGAGGTTCCATAATGGTGTGGGCCGGGGTTCTGTACAACAATCGTACGGACCTTGTACTTGTTCCCCAGCGACTGAATGCTGTCCGGTATATCGAGCACGTTCTGGAAGAGCATGTAGTACCTGCTGCCATTGGAGTAGGCCCTGGATTTCTGTTTATGCAGGATAATGCCAGGGCACATTCTGCGGCTGTCACCAGGGATTTTCTGAGGAGGAATGAAATTGAGGTAATGGAGTGGCCAGCGGTCAGCCCAGACCTCAACCCTATTGAATACTTGTGGGATCTTCTAGACAGGAAGGTCAGGAACCGATATCAAGCTCCACAAACTCTGCAGCAACTTGGAGATGTTCTGAAGGAGGAATGGGAGAATATCCCGCAATAGGAAATCCAGAATCTTATTGGGAGCATGCTACGAAGGTGCCAAAGTGTCATCGAATGTCGTGGAGGCCATACACGATACTAACTCTATATAACGAGTGTTTAATTTTGAAAAATAAGCACAAGATTCAATTGCTTACATAGCGGAATTATTTGAAAAGTTAATTGTCAGCGTTATTCATTTGTTTTTACTGACATGAGCAATAAATAAATAAATAACCAGAAATAATGTACTTTATTAATTTCATGTTTGTACCTTTACCCAATGAAAAAATATTTGCATATTTCATAGTGTTCCTCTAATTGTTTAGAGCAGTGTATATATATATATATATATATATTATAATTAAATTATTGACATTGAGCAATGCAGGCATAAGATAAAATGATAAGAAAAATTAATGTTAGGACGGGACTTGAACCCGGATCTCTTGACTTACATCCTACTACATCTAGTAATAATGAGTATATTTTTTAATTAGAGAATTCTATGTTTATATTACATTTTGGCTGTGGCGTAGTAGGTAGCGCACTGGGATATATATATATATATATATATATATATATATATATTGTAACTAAATTTTGACATTGAGCAATGCGGGCTCAAAATGACATGAAAAGAAAAATAAATGCTCTAACGGGACTTGAACGCGGAACTCTGGAATTATATCCCACGACCCTAGTAATAATGAGAATATATTATTATAAGAGAAAGATATGTTTTTACTACAACTGCTCGGTGGCACAGATATATATATATATATATATATATATATATTGTGTGTGTGTGTGTGTGTGTGTGTGTGTACATATACTATTATAATTAAATTTTTGACATTGAACAATGCAATCTTAAATGACATGGAAAGAAAAATAAACGATCCGACGGGAATTGAACCCCGACCCCTGAATTTATATCCCACTAAATCTGGTAATAATGACAATATATTATTATAAGAGAAATGAATGTTTGTACTAGACTTGCTCAGTGGCGTAATCGGTTGCACACTGGGATATATATATACTATTATAACCTCTGAGGAAAGTATATAAATTGATTTATTTCCCAAAAAAAATGCCTGAAAATTAAATGTAGAGTTGAGGTGACTTTAACGCAAGAACGCCATATGTACAACATTAAACTTTTTTTAAAAGTTCAAAGAGACAACTCATGGAGCGCCAGATCATCCAATAATTTGGTGTACATTAACTGTCAACTTTCTCACCTAACTTATTATCATTATCGAACCGTGGTACCTAGACTCGCGGACATCACTATCCTGAGATTTTTCCAATCATTCCCTGTATATTCTACTTCCCTAGTATCATGTTAACATTAACCTCCTACATCATTCTTGGCCTTCCCTTTGGTTTCCATGTCCCTCTTCCATTCTTCATTTGTGTCACATGACCTGCTCACCGAAGTCTACGAGACTTGACTGTAAAAAAAGATGTCGTTTAAACCAACTAATTAACTTACTAGCACTATCGTCCCCGTAGTTTTATGGCCGCGCGTACATAAGCTCTCCATATATCCCTATCCTGGGATAATGTTTTCCAATCATCCCCTGTATAATCTACTTCCCTCAAATCATGATAAATAATATTCTCACGCTTCATTCTTGGTCTACCGATTTAATCTTATTCCTAACTATAGCTGCAGCATTTATAGGATATGTTCTACCATGAGGACAAATATCTTTTTGAGGCCGTTTTCACTCTGGTTTTCTATAGGAGCTTAAATGCCTCCCTTTATTTCCGCATTCGTACCACGTGTCCTGCCCATCGCAGTCGACGGAACCATCATTATATCCGATTTCCATTTATATAGATAAATTAGTCCACTGTTATGTAGTCTTCTGCATTCGCCCGTCTGTTCATCTCTATTTTGTCCTAAAATTTTCCTAAGAACTTTGTTCTGAAATAGTACAGTATTTCCATTATTCATTTCCATTTTTATTTCATATTATTGCTTTCTATTATTATTTTTTTCAAATGCCCCAGGATTGTCTTTCGACGTTCCTGGTTTGTCTCCTGGCATGGCGTACTTGTAACCCACTTCTGAGGTTGGGGCGCCAGGAAGGTGGGGTTACGTTGCGCCGATGATATGATGGGTGATGTTGATGATAATGGTGCGCCAGGAAAGCCCCTAATCCTAAGCTTAACCTAAGATTAATATGAATCATGATGATTGCGATGGCCATATGATTTCGGGGACCGTTTGGGCCTTAAAGTTTTCCTGACATTTGTCTTACAGGCGAGGAAAAACCCCGATAAAAACCTCACCCAAAAAAACTGTCCCGACCGGGGATCGAACCCGGGCCCGCTGCATGATCACAGCGGTGGACTTATTATTATTATTATTATTATTACTATTATTAATAATAAAATAATTATAATTTATATATTAATATATTTTTACTAATTATAAACAGTACTAAAATAATATGTTTATTATTGTAAATTTTCCAATTTTTCAGTTAATTTAATGTTACGTTTGGTTTATATTTATAAAGTTTGAAAATGTTGCTAATTAACATGCGAAATATGTTTACACAACAGTCTAAGGAATAACGTAGATGTGGCAACAATCTACTTGTCATTCTCCGTCTCCGGGAAAAAATCAATAAGTAGCTCAATGGCCTTCATAAAATTTCAATCAAATATACATATTGCATTATTTTTCATATTTACACGAAAACTATCAAAGCTGCATAAAAAATAAACATTTTCAGACAATTATGAAAAATTAATTTATTCAAAAATAATATTAAAACATCTCCGAGCAATTACATAGAGTATATATTTTATTGTAATCTTCAAAGTTTTTAAAATATTTCGTTTCCATGTTAATTGACGATCCGTTTGTATTGTCAGAACTGTGTCAAGGTGACATAAGGTGACACTTAGCGATTGTGTTTTGTTAATTTGCAACACTGTAGGCGTACATTGAATAAACCAGGTGCCTGTCGAGTATAAAGCTTGTAATTTGGAAAATATGAAGACGTGTATGACGTAATTATATAGGCCTATGTATAGGCTCTCCAGACATCCCTATACGTATATGTTTTTCAATCATTCCCTGTATATTCTATTTCCCTGATATCGCCTATGCTTTAGTTTCCTACAATGAGTTTCCATGCCTCTCTTTCATTCCTCATTTGTGTCACATGACCAGCTCACCGAAAGCTAGGAGACTTCACCGTATAAAACTATTTAGTTTAAACTAAGTAACTCACTGGATCTATCTGTAACTCTCCATGCACCCCTATCCTGATTTAAGGTTTTCCTCTTATCCCATTATAATCTACTTCGCCCAAATCATATTTAATGTTATTTTCCCACTTCATTCTTGATCTATCAACTGGCTGTTTTTCTCTGGTTTTCCTACAATAATCTTCCATACACCTCTTTCATTGAGACTTGACTGCATAAAATCATGTCGTCTAAAGTAACTCATTGGCACTATGGAACCCGTAGGTTCATGGCCACAAGGCCATGCTCTTCATACATCCCTATCCTGGGCTAATGTTTTCCAATCATCCCCTGTATAATCTATTTCCCACAAATCGTGATAAATATTATTCTCTCCCCTCATTCTTGGTCTACCGAATGGCCGTTTTCACTCTGGTTTCCTATAAGAAGCTTCAATGCCTCCTTTTCATACCGCATTCGTACCACTTGTCCTGCGCATCGCAGTCTACGAGACTTAACTGTCCTTATTATATCCGGATTCCTACAATATAGATCATGTAGTTCACCGTTATGTGGTCTTCTGCATTCGCCCATCTGTTCATCTCTCTTTTGTCCTAAAATATTCCTAAGAACTTTATGTTGGAACAGTACAGATTTTCAATATACAATTATTATTATTACTATTATTGTTATTGCTATTATTATTATTTAAATAAGAATAACTGATGGAAGAAGAATCGTTTGTATGTTGAATTCAGTACTTTGGAATAGAAATGTAATATACAGAACGAAGAAAACTACATTTCAAGTTCTGTTACAAAGCATTTTATTATGTGGGTCGAAACCTGGACAGTAAGTAGAAAATAAGCCAACCAGCTGTTAGCAGTAGAAATGGATTTTTGGAGGCGATGTACAAGAATTTCAAGAATGGATAAGGTCAGAAATATCACAATAAGGGAAATTATGCAAGTTGAGAAAACATTTTGGGAAAAATAGAAGAAAAACGTTTGAAATGGTATGGACACCTCATAAGAATGGAAGAAAAGAGAATACCATAGAATATCATTAATTGGAAAGCTAATTGAAGAAGTGGAAGAGGCGGGCCTAGAGAAGGATCGTTGGATGGAGTGAAGAGAAGTATGGAAGCTAGAGATCTGAGGGAAGAAGATGCTTTAGACAAGAAACCTCTGGCGACAAATCACTTTCGGTTGAAGGAGAAACACTGTATTGTGGAATATTTCTAAATAAAAAAATATTAATATTATTTATTTATTATTATTATTATTATTATATTATTTTAATTTACAATTTATTTTTTAATAATATTATATATTGATAATATTATTATATTATGTTATTTTATTTACAATGTATTTATTAATAATATTATAATAAAATAAATATTGAAATTATAGATTTTATAAATTTTGAAGTAAATTGTACGTTAGGTTATCGTTTATATTGGTAATGTTCGATAAAATGGCTAATTAACGTGCGAACCCTGTTTACAAAACATGGTCTGATAAATAAAGTAGATGTGGCAAGAATGTACTTCTCATTCTGCGTCCCCGGAAAAATCAATAAGTAGCTCAATGGCCCGTGTAATATATCAATCGAATTTACATATTGTATTATTTTTAATATTTACACGAAAACTGTCAAAGCTGCATAAAAAATAAACATTTTAGACAATTTTGAAAAATTAAGCTATTCAAAAATAATATTAAATCATCTCCGAGCAATTACATAGAGTATATATTTTATTATAAAC
Source organism: Diploptera punctata (assembly GCA_030220185.1). Classification (NCBI taxonomy): domain Eukaryota; kingdom Metazoa; phylum Arthropoda; class Insecta; order Blattodea; family Blaberidae; genus Diploptera; species Diploptera punctata. Next base: position 55,450 of record JASPKZ010002368.1, read on the forward strand.
TTCAAAGTTTTTAAAATATTTCGTTTCCATGTTAATTGACGATCCATTAGTAATGTCAGAACTCGCGTCAAGGTGACACAAACATCGCCACTTAGCGATCGTGTTTTGTTAATTTGCATCACAGTAGTCGTACGTTGGATGAGCCTGACGCCTGTCGAGAATAAATGTTATAATTTGGAAAATATGACGTAATAATAGCAGTTATAACTATTAAATAACCAATAATAACAATTATAAAAGCAGTTAAACAGTTATAATTATTTATATAATGCCTTAAAGTTTAAAACTACCAAATATATGTCATAGAAATTTTAATTTTTACTTTATTTTTGTCCAGAATATGTTGTTGATTACATCAGATTTTTGTTATCTTTTTAAATATTTCTTGGTTTTAAACTTAATAGCTGTGCTGATAACTGTGATCAGTCATAAATATTATAAATTAGCAATACGTGATTTGTACATTCTAACACATTGTATTTATAATTTTATTTTCAATCTCATGATAGCGGATTCTATGCCAGAAGTCCACCCACATTAATCGAATTTAAAACTTGAAAAAACGCTTAAATTATTATAGCAATATGTGAATAATAATCTGAGGATAGTGTATATATATATACGCTGATTTATTTCCAAAAGAAAAAAAATGCCTGAAAATTAAATGTGATGTTGAGGTGACTTTAACGCAAGAACGGCATTTGCACAACGTTAAACTTCTTTTTAAAGTTCAAACGAAAGAGACAACTCATGGAGCGCCAGATCATCCAATAATCTTGTATATATTAACTGTCAATTTCCTCACCTAACCTATCGTCATTATCGAACCGTGGTACCTAGACTCGCGGACATAGGCTCTCTATATATCCCTATCCTGAGAGTTTTACTATCATTCCCTGTATATACTACATCCCTAGTATCATGTTAATATTAACCTCCTACCTCATTCTTGGCCTTCCCTTTGGTTTTCCTACAGAAGTTCCATGCCCCTCTTCCATTGCTCATTTGTGTCACATGACCTGCTCACTCTAGTCTACGAGACTTGACTGTATAAAACTATGTCGTTTAAACCAATTAATTAACTTACTAGCACTGTCGACCCCGTAGTTTCAGGACCGCGCGTACATAAGCTCTCCATACATCCCTTCCTGGGTTAATGTTTTCCAATCATCCCCAGTATAATCTACGTAGCTCAAATCATGATAAATAATATTCTCACGCTTCATTCTTGGTCTACCGAATGGCCGTTTTCACTCTGGTTTTCTATAGGAGCTTCAATGCCTCCCTTTATTTCCGCATTCATACCACGTGCCCTGCGCATCGCAGTCTACGAAACCATCATTATATCCGATTTCCTACTATATAGATAAAGTAGTTCACTGTTATGTAGTCTTCTGCATTCGCCTGTCTCTTCATCTCTGTTTTGTCCTAAAATTTTATTTCTTCTTCTTCTTCTTCTACTTCTTCTTCTTCTTTAAGCCCATGTTTCCCTTAACAGAGATTTAGGCGCTCTCCCCCTACAGGGAAGAATTTTGAGCCATACTAATTTAGTTACACTTGTTTCCGTATAGATGTCATTTGAGTGGTCCGTGGTCAGCGTTCCGCCTCATACTGATATCTAGGAAACCAAGATAGTACTAGGACGGGAAAAATCGGTAAATTTTGCTTAGAGTCCTTTTCATTCAGGTTTAAGGATCTTTTACGAGCCTGAAAATCTTCTTAAGAACTTTATTTTGAAATAGCACAGAATGTCCATCATATTGTTATTATTATTATTATTATTATTTTATTATTATTACTACTACTATTATTACTATTATTATTATTAATTATAAAATAATTATAATTTATTTATTTTTATTTATTATTTATAAATAGTATTATAATAATGTATTTATTATTATAGATATTTCAATTTTCTCAGTTAATTTTATGTTACGTTTGGTTTATATTTATAAAGTTTGAACAAATTGCTAATTAACATGCGAAATATGTTTACACAACATAGTCTAAGAAATAACGTAGATGTGGCAACAATCTACTTGTCATTCTCCGTCTCCGGAAAAGTCAATAAGTAGCTCAATGGCCTTCATAAAATTTCAATCAAATATACATATTGCATTATTTTTCAAATTTACACGAAAACTATCAAAGCTGCATAAAAAATAAATATTTTCAGACAATTATGAAAAATTATGTTATTCAAAAATAATATTAAAACATCTCTGAGCAATTACATAGAGTATATATTTTATTGTAATCTTCAAAGTTTTTAAAATATTTCGTTTCCATGTTAATAGACGATCTGTTCATATTGTCAGAAGTGCGTGAAGGTGACACAAACAACGCCACATAGCGACTGTGTTTTGTTAATTTGCAACACTGTAGGCGTACCCTGGCTAAACCAGGCGTCTGTCGTGTATAAATATTAATACATTCAACATGTAAGATTTGTGATAGTTATTAAAGCGTGCTTAGAGTGTTTTGATGCGTGTGTAATGGACTCAGGAGCTGTTTTTGTCTTCAATTGAACACGTGGTTGGTTATTTATATTAATATTTGATAAATTATATAAACATGAACATATGTGAATCTGTTTTTTATGAACTCAATAACTGCTTAACCGAATTGAATGGGGTTTTAACCATCATTTAGAGAATTTCTCTGGGAAAATTAACGTATGTAACTTATTACCGTATGTACTATGGGACCGGAGCAAAATTAATAAAAATAATAGTTTTAAAAAACTAAAACTATATTAGAAAACCGAACTAAAAAAATGAAAAATAATTTTAATTTCCAACACGCCTGGGATAAAATTAAAGTGGTCAACAAAAAAAATCATCTCCAACACATATAGAATGAAACTAGAGGTATGAACAAAAAGAAAATAATTTTACCATCAAAAGCGTGGGGTGCTCTATATCAATTAATATATTTGATAATAAACAGAAATTGGTAAAAGTAAAGTCTGTAAGAAGAAAATGTAAAAATCATAAAAAGCACCCTACGCTTTTGATGGTAAAATTATTTTCTTTTTGTTGATAACTCTAGTTTTATTCTATATGTGTTGGAGATGATTTTTGTTTACCACTTTAATTTTATCCCAAGCGTGTTGCAAAATATTTTTTTTTTATTTATTTAGTTCGATTTTGTAATAAAGCGTGTTATTTTAGTTTTTTAAAACCATTATTTATTTTTTAGTTTTAATATTTCACACAATAAGTTAAAATGTAAATATCTTTAAATTCGATACTATTGTAGTATGCGCTAAAAGTAATACTCTTCTAAAATATCCTTCCAGCCGGATTTCAACCAGCGACCTATGGATTACTGAAATTACATACCGCTAGAGTTCACCGCTATCAACTGAGCTCTTCCTGCGATTGACTAAAAAGTCGACAAGTCCGGAACCTATTATGCCAGTTTTCATTTTTTTTGATTTTCTACTGATTCTGGCCAGGATTTTAGAAAATAAATATGACATTATTGTATTGTCACGGGTCCTCTACAAGTATACAAAATTTCAAGTCGAGCCAATGTTTCTAAGTGGGTGAAAATCGTGTTCAAAAATTCTATTACATAGATACAAAGATATTTTTTATTTTTTGATGATTCTGCCCAGGATTTTAGAAAAAAATATGAAAATATTGTATTGTCACGGGTCCTTTACAAGTATACAAAGTTTCAAGTCGATCAAATGTTTCTAAGGGAGAAAATCGTGATCAAAGTATCCGTTACATAGATACAAAGACACTTTTTTTTCTGATGATTCTGACTAGGATTTTAGAAAATAAATACGAAATTGTTTATTGTCACGGGTCCTTTACAAGTATGCAAAGTTTCAAGTCGAGCCAATGTTACTAAGTGGGTGAAAATCGTGGTCAAATATGCCGTTAAATAGATATAAAGACACTTTTTATCAGGTTAAGTTATAATATTTAACAATGTAAACAAGAACCATAATGCCAAATTAATTTATGTAAATAAAAACAGTATGTAGTATTAGGCTATGTAATGGGACATACGGAATAAAGCCAATAAAAAAATCATCATAATCATAATCATCATCATTATAATCATCATCATAATCATCATCATTGTTATGAATACATAGACTTTTATATAGATTTTTAATTGTTTTATAGATTATTTTAATTATTCAAGCAAAGTCTTCTGAAATAGAGTTTAGACATGCAAAGTCTGTTGAAATAGAGTTTAGACATGATATAGTTCTGGGCAAAGTTTTGCTTAGCTAACTGTAAACATCCCTACATTTAGTTTATTGGAATGTTAGTGAGTACAGTTAGGGTAACTAGAGGTCAAATTGAGTACATAATACTTGAGAAGTGAGGGTCTCGTGTCTGTTTTGTGTAAACTGCTGAAGGGTAAGTCATCGACCATTTTTCTTAATATGTATTCTGGACCTTTAAAAGTTAATCAAGTACAATTAACTATTTTGATATTAAATTTTCAAAAAGGGATATAACATTTTTAAACATGTAGATTAGAGTAGATTTATAACTTCCACAACTCCCACTCTCGCAAACA
>JASPKZ010002369.1:0-46057 GCA_030220185.1 Diploptera punctata
TAATAACATATTATAATAATCTTAACAGTACTTAATAATACGTAACATCCCTGTTCAAAGGTTCTGTGACATGATAATGAAGGTAAATAGTGTATGATGTTCTTTTTATGAGCACGAAAATCTTTCAGAGTCTTGGATCTACGTCTTAATTACCCCTCCATTAGATTTTTCCATAAAAAAACTAGAAAACTACTGCTCCTTGATTCCCTCTTCACGGCATCATCGTGGGGGATTGCCGGCACACTAACAACTTTAAAATATTTAATTGTTGTTAAATATTTTTTTCACTAATTAAAATTGTTCGATATCATTAGTAGTTTCATTTTTATTTTCTATTGATTTAGGTTCTTATTCTACCACAGTAAAGATACATATATTATTATTATTTTTATTTCTTGGAAAACCGGGCGAGTGTCTTGTAGAGTGCTAATGCATTTGGCACAGCTGGTAAATAAATGGGGGCATGGAACCAATTTATTAGGAACTGCAAAAATAAAATCGGAAATTAGGTTAGGTCAATATGGGTGTAAGGAGAATAATATTGTCTGTATTTTGAGAAAGGTAAATTATACAGCGAATGATTGGAGAAATATTAGCGAAGGATAGCGATGTATGGATATACTCGTATGTCCAGGCGGCCATGAACCTGTTGATTCGAAATTCCACTGATTGAGTTTTGTTTGTATATAAATTTGAAATAGAGTAGATATTTTATATATCGTATCCCTGTCAATAAATAAGTCATATGTTATTCGACATATGTATTGAAATTATACTTCGAGTTCCATTTATTTCAACTCCATAGCGCAACAGGTCTAAGAACCCTTCACCTATAATCCGAGTATTGGCCTCACATCCAATGTGTTATTCACAAAGGTGGGCATAACTAACCAGCATAGAGGTGATATTTGGTTATCATGTTGGGTCCCCGCAGTGGGTTTATAGCTGATTTTCTCAACCCAGGCCTCTACCCTAAATTTCTCACGATGGTTATGTTAGTCACTGGGACCGTACTGACACAAAATTCGTGAAAAAATTGCTTCCCACATGGGTAACATGAATCGAAGTTAAGTCCCTAAACTCTGCAATAAGACATCGTGAATTAATCCGCTCGTCTTCCCCGTGTTCCTCTCATGAATATAATGAAATTAATATCATTTAAAAGCTGTGCTTCCAAAATGAGCAAGGTTGGTAGCTTTAGAAAGAGGAGATTTGGACGTTGCAGTTCATTTTAGTTGTTTAAATTTAGAAGCGTCAGGCATCGTAATGATAGATCATTTCATAGGAGAATTCTTATCTTATCTTTCGTCAGGGAGTGGACGAACACTTCCACATAAGTGGATACAATGACCGTCCTCTCATATGTAATGCCCTCGAGTGATTTCCAAATCATCGATAAATTCACGACGCACCGAAGAGAAGAGCGAATTTATCTAGAGAATTTGGAAATTAAGAGTGGCATTTGTGTAGGACTATTTTGACGAATAAAATTAAGCTGTTTACTCACAAAATCATTAGTTAAATACAGTTATTTAAAATATTTAAATGTTTCATGTAAACGGCGATTGTTTAAAAACAATGAGAACGTTTGTTATGTTCGATTTATTCATCACTGTAACCAGATCATAGGCCTATTATTTATTGCCAAAGGATCGCAATATTGTAAGAATGCACCCTAGTGGAGGAAAAATCAAACATATTAAAATGTTTATAACCAACATTTATAGGTTATTAATTAATTTTGATGTCCTATGATGTAAATTATATTTTTTCTGGAACGTAATTCCTGGGAAATAATACGTTTAAGAAAGGGCAAAACAGTGGTTTATTTTTATTGTGGTATAATCAATTACTAACAATATATCCAGCAAGCAGTATCTCTTTACATTCCTGCACTGTACATACTATACATACAATCTGGTATTTTTTAGAGAATTAGTCACTGCAAAATTAATACTCTGGCCTATTCAGAATGTTAAATAGGAGGAGCTTTCTTTAATATGATAAACTTATTTGATAAATTCCATATGGAACACGACTGTGATTGGTTGTATATCAAAATTCATTGAGACGCGATTGGTCATTGCCTTGACTTCCATTTGGGGCATGACTTAAATAGTCAGCAAAAATGTCCATCACGGTGGAATTGCGTAAACGAATTCCTAAAGAAAATTTAATGTGTATTCTCAATTGCGGAATGTATGTATATATATATATAATAATCATCATCATAGTACCATTCACGAATTTAGGCAATTTGTTGACCTGTTTCGCGGCCTCAAGAGAAAAACCCATCCAAAAGTGTTTTGCGTGGACGTCCTGATCTTCCTGCAGGTTGATACCTTAACATTAGTTTGTGTATCCTGTGATCTTCCATTCGATGAACATGTTGAAATATATATATATATATATATATATATATATTTTTTTTTTTTTTGATTGGAAAATCTCAATTTCCGAGTTCAGTTTATTTATTTAACTGCAGTGAAAACAAATAATTCATTATCGTAACTTTTATATTTTCATGTTGTTCTATAATTGGACACCAAATTAAATAATATCTAACGATTTATTTTCCTATTATTCTATTAAAACATTACATAAATGAAACTGATGGATCTCATAGGATATCTTGCTAATTTAAGGATTAATTAAATATGATGGTAGGCCTATAGCCTACATTGTGATGAAACAAATATGGCGGTTTGCTAAAATTTCGGATTTCAGGGAAACTCCCCACTTCTAATAATCAGATTTTGCTGATTTTTTTAATAATTTCAGTTTGTTTTATAATAGCATATATCTAAGTTTCAATCAATGTAAACATCGTAAGTAGTGACCGCTAGAATGATTTAAAAATTTTTTGGTTCAAGTGAACCTTACACCTAATAGCTTTTATTTTAACTGGTTAACCAATTTGACATACCTTTTTTTAAAATTATTTGCTATATGCCATGTTTGATTACGATGAATAAAAAATTGCGGCCACTATAACGTTAAAGGTCATATATACAATTTTATTTAGCAGATTTTACACCTTCCTGCGCTCAATTAATCCACTGTCATTCTCCTCCACATCTCTCCTGTCATTCCAATCTCCATTGTACAAAACCTTTTTTCCCCTCATGTGGCTCACAACACCACCAATCCACGTTATTTGGGGCCTCCTCTTCGTCTTCTACAAGTGGCATCCATTCTAGTATTTTTCTTGGCTATTTAACTCGTGCCCCAAGTGGGAGTCAATGACCAATCACGTTTCAATGATTTCTGTTTTACAAACCAATCACAGTCGTGTTTCACCAAATATTTATCAATGTTAAATTTACCATATTAAAGAAAGCTCCTCCTTTTTAATATTCTGAACAGGTCTGACCATTATTTTGCAGTGACTGAGCCTACAAGAAACACGGCTACCGGATTGTATATATAGTCTATGAATGTCAACACATAGCGCATGCAGGAGTTAATATAAAAACACTTTTAGCAATTGATTATATCACCAGAGAAAGAAACCACTGTTTGCAACTTTCTTAAATGTATTTTTTCCTAGATAATAAGATTCCAGAAAAATATAATTGATGTGGTTCATTTTTTCTCCACTAAAGTACATTCTCACAATATTGCGTTCCTTTGGCAATAAATAATATGATCCGGTTGCTCTGTGATGAACAAAAGAAGCAAATGGAGCGTAGCAATCATTTTCTCATTTTGTTTTCTCAAACATCGCCGTTTACATTAAATATATAAATATTTTAAAATGACTATATTAAATAAATAATGATTTTGTGAGTAAACAGCTTAATTTTATTCGTTAAATAGTCCTAACAAATGTCACTCTTGATTTCCAAATTCTTCTAGATAAATTCACTCCTCACTTCGTGAGTCGTGAACTTATCGATAATTTGGAAATCACTCGTGGCATTACTTATGAGAATCTTTCTTCTGCCATTCATACCATTTTAATTATTGTTTATTTTATGAAATCCTCAATTTGAAGTTTGAAAGTTTCCTATTTTTTTTATTACTGTTTTCTTATTTTACCCCTCCTAGAAATTCCTAGTGAACTCCTACACAAATTCCACTTCTGCTGAATTTAGTTTACTTGTTGTTCTAAATTATAATAGCAATATTTCTGCACTTATGCCATTTGTTGTATTAAATGCACATGTTTTTGTTTTTTTCAAATTATATTCTGATCCCATAAGCACAATTCATTTTTTATTGCAGATTTGCCCTTATCTATCCTTTCATTCATTTCATCAACATGACCTCCATCTGCACCTTTTTTTTCACAATCACATATACCGTATAAATTTCGGTCATGGCCATTTTCGTTGTCTAGTAGATAGGCTATGTAAACATTTTTCAAAAATAGTTTAATGAAAACAACCTCAATAGCTAAATTCTTTCGGAATTCGCTAAAATGGTGACATAATTCTGTTACGCCACGATTCCACATTCCACTTATGGAAACTAGTTGGTGTTTAATTAAGGCATGCGATTTTTCTGACCCTGAGATACAACAATTTTGTATTTCTACTAAAACCGCTCTGCCTGCTTACAACGTAAACAGCAATTATGCTGAAATGTCCTTAATAAAAAGTTTTTATTTGAAATGTTAAGTAATATTTTATATAATTTTGTTTGTTATTAATAGAGAATGTTTATAAGGAGGGGGATGAATAACGTACGGCGCTTGAAACTGCAGCTAACCATTAAATATAAATGCAAATGTATAAACGTTTCAACTCTAAATGCATTGGTCTCCCTTGTTGATTACGATGAGCTATTCCCAACGAGTTTTGTTGTTTTTTATGTCCCCATCTGCATATTCCTGATTAAAATACACATCTAGTCCGTTCAAAATATATACATATTTACTGCATAGTAACTTAAAAACTGACTTTATTTCGTGTCACATTCGCAGTAATTAAGTTCCCTATAGTTCCATGCTTTTAAGCAAACACCTAACATTACAAAAATCAGCATTAACAATATTTGTAACAGAATTTTAAGAACTTTCATAAGAAGATCTTGTCGAGATATCATCATCATCATCAGTTTTTAGGAATGAGCTTACTAACACTAAAGAAATCAGCATTCTAAAATATGTATAATAGAATTTTAAGAACTTCAGAAAGAAGATCTCGTCGATGTTCCAAATGTCTATTTTTCACCTGGATCGGCAGTTAAATGTGCTATCATTTAGGCGAATTCCGAAGGCATGTAGCTATTGAGGTTGTTCTCATGAAAAATATCTTTGAAAACATTTTACAGATCTTCATTGATCGTACCTAGTAGATATCGAAAATGTCTATGACCAAAATTTATACAATACCATTTATACAAATTTATGACTCTCAATTAAAATTACGCTGTTATGCCTAAGGTAATCTAGGCTCGAATCTATGAACGCATTAGACCGTAAAAGTCGTTCCCTACCTGCACTCTGCTGAGAAAGTTGCATCCAAATACCTTTTAGCGTACGGTATACTCGGAGAAGAGGAATTTGATAGAGTCTACCAAAGAATTCAACTGGAAGAACAGGAGAATCGGCGTAATAATTGCGCGACACAGACGTCTTCGTATACTATATTATTTGCGGGACGCAAGCGTAACGGAAGTGGTTTTATCGCTGAGAATTCTAGGTAATTTCTTGCCAATATTACGAAACGACGACTTTCATGCATACCAGTTAGTGGGTAGCTAATTCGAACTTTGCACTTGCTCACGGTGAGTCAGCTCACCAGTGATTGTGAAGTAATTTGAGTAGAGACTAATGTATTTGCATGCGGCCCATAGTCTTGTAATCAAAGTAATTGGATCAATTAGGATGATATTTATTAATATCATGTAATATGGCTGCTCCTGGGGTGTCAGACTAAATGGAAATAGTAGAGGGAGTTCGGATAATGTGGACCCTTTGGTTTGAGTGGACCCTGTTAATATCTTCTTTAATTGGTGCTGTCCTCGAACATAAATTATTTTAACTTCTTCCCCTCATCACCTTTGACGTGTTCAAGACCAGTTTCTTTTATTCTTTGTTGTGAAGAAGGGTTTATTTGTGATATTTATGAAAACGACAATTTTAAAAGTTTTTTAAGCTAAGAACTTTTTTTGTTCAATGCCACCTGTTTGTCCATTCGACATTTCAGGTATTCTCTCCTAGCATTGGCGTATTGTAACCCACTTCTGAAGGTTGGGGGCGCCTAGAAGACGGGGTTACAATTGCCCCAATGATATGATGGGTGATGACGATGGGTAATGATGCGCCAGGAGAGGCCTTAAACCTAAACTTAATCTAATGAGGTGAATATGATATTGATGATAATGATGGCCAGATGATGTTCGGGGACCGTTTGGGCCTTAAAGTATCCTGAAATTTGTCTTACAAGCGAGGAAAAACCCCGAATAAATCTCACCCAGGAAACTTGTCCCGAGCGGGGATCGAACCTGGGCCCGCTGCGTGACAAGGCAGCACGCAACCTCGAGACCACAGCAGTGGACTTTCATGCTAAAAATGAATTCCTAATTTGTGCTATTAAATGTAATAAATGTTGAAAAAACTCCTAAATTTATTATGTAGATATTGTTTTTATATACTGACGGGTTTGGTTTGATATTATGTGACATGGCTGCTATATAAGATAATTAAACATAACAAAGGAATTCGGTTAATGTGGACCCTCCATGAGGTGTTTAAAGTGGACCTAGGTCCACTTCACACGAATACGCATATTTTATTAATGGGGATGTTATCTGTAAAAAACATTCATTATATTAATTTTATTTAATATCCTTGTAATTTTACTAAACCCAAAGACCGTCGCTTTCTGCTGTTTAATGACGTGTGAATGTTATAATCAACAATAATTTTTCAAAACATTAAATAAATATCAACGCTTTTTAATACGATCAGCCATAAATACTTTTAGATTAATTTGTGCCTGTCTGTATAAATTAATAGAGCAAATAAATTTAAAAATTGCCTAAAAGCTAGGATGGACTCTGGGGTCCACTTTCCCCGAATATGGAGGTTAAAGTGGACCTATCTTGTTATGTAAAAAAGTTTATAAATTATGAAGACGTTTCCATATTTGAATAAAATGACAATGTTATTTCATAGTTATAACACTAATGGCAATCACTTTAATTAAACAAAATTCAAATCCCTTAAATAAAAGAAGAAAAACAAATTTAAAAAAGGGGTCCACATTACTCGACGTTCCTCTATTAATTAGCTTGATAGATTAATCATTTCATTTGATGCTAGTGGAGACGTAGATTAAGAATTATTTATATATTTATTTATACAGAATATAAAAAATAAATAATAGTTTTAAAAAACTAAACACGCTTTATTAGAAAACCGACCTAAAATTGAAAAATAATTTTAATTTCCAACACGCTTGGGTTAAAATTAATGTGGTCAACAAAAACATTATTTCCAACACATATAGAATAAAACTAGAGTTATCAACAAAAAGAAAATAATTTTACCATCAAAAGCGTGGGGTGCTTTTTATGATTTTACATTTTCCTCTTAGAGACTTTACTTTTACCAATATCTGTTTATTATCAACTATATTAATTGATATAGAGTACCCCATGCTTTTGATGGTAGAATTGTTTTCTTCTTGTTGATAACTCTAGTTTTATTCTATATATTTTGGAAATGATTTTTTTTTGTTGACCACTTTAATTTTTTCCCAACTGTGTTGGAAATTAAAATTATTTTTCATTTTTTAGTTCAGTTTTCTAATAAAGCGTGTTGTTTTAGTTTTTTAAACTATTATTTATTTTTTAGTTTTAATTAGTACACTTCAAAATTATCTGAAACACGCACCCTTCTCTTCGTGCCATTTAGACACCTTCCAGTAAGTCTAAATCATTCATTTTGAGAATTTTCCTCATCATTGAGGGTTTTCTCCAACCAATTTTAGTATTTAACATGAGTTTTAAAAAATACATAAATGACTAAGGACTTACAGACTATCAGTTTGTAACAAACATTCACAAATTTCCCTTAATTAAAGTTCTCCATTGTTCTGTACTCTGTGTCTTCATCCGTTACACCAAAAGTATAATAATAATAATAATAATAATAATAATAATAATAATAATAATAATAAAAATAATAAAAATAATAATTATAATAATAATAATAAAAATAATAATAATTATAATAATTATTATTATTGTTATTATTATTATAACTATAATAATAATAATAACAATCATCATCATCTTCCGGTATCATGAGAGCTGCCGCAGTCTTCCGGAAACCAAACGCCATTCCTCCCTGGCCATCCATTGATCTTTCTCCAATCCTCTGATAATCATAGTCGCTTGCATACCTTCTATCCAGGTTTCCTTTGGTCTTCTTTTCTTCCTCCTTTCATCTGGGATTCATTTCATAATAATTTTGGACAATCTTTGCTCCAGCATTCGTTTACATGACCATATCACTGTAATCTTCTCTTTTCTATAATGTCTATGAGGTCCGGCTCCTCTTGTACACCCATAATCTGTGTATAGAAGAAGAAATGGAAAATATAAATTTCAATAATGGAAAATAACTAAAACCTAATATTGAATGCACTTATTTAGGAACAAAATTAGATCTTTCAGGCGATAACACAGTGGAAATTAAAAATAGAATCGCACAAACAAAACAAGCAATAACTGCTTTAAACTCTGTTTGCTGGAGCAAAAATATAATAATAATAATAATAATAATGAAAAATAATTAGAAAACACTACCAATTAATATATGCACATGAGAAGATACTAAGGGCTTAACATGCACATTTCATAACACTACAAAATTAGGGCTGCAAATAAACATCTATAAAACTAAATAGAAGTACATTATATAATGGATATGCACATTTACGACATTTATGACAATGATGGAATTTTTAAATAAGCGACTCTGATATAAGATTATAACGAGGAATGAGATGAAGACGGAAATTAAAGATAAGCATAGTTTGAAAATGCATGCTATTAGGCATTACAGGAACTCCTGTCACCCCAAAGTCTCTTTAAAGGAGTTAAACTGAAAATATATGATACAGTTATTCTTCAAGTTATATGGATGCGAGAAAATGTTTCTTACTTAATGGAAAAGGAAGAAAATCGTAGGCCTGTTTGAAAAAAAAAAGTTCTTAGAACATTTTTGTACCAAAGATAGACGAACAGACAAGTGAATGGAGAGGACTACGTATCAGTGAGCTACATGATATTAACGGAAACCAGATGTTTATTTATTTATTCAAACGCAGAGGTGTTTGACACTTGCCATTAGCCAACGATGACTGGAGAAAACAAACAATAATATTAACAATAACAAGCAATAACAAGAAAGATTATAAAAGGTTCATCATATTTTCCCTGGCCTCCCAGTATCTGTCCACGAACTTGCTGGTTGTTAGGGATGGCCAATTCGGATGTGATCAGCGTCCATATCTTCCATAGTGGTCCATCACCGAGGCGATGAAAGTGTTTATCTAGGCAGTCATGTCCTGTTGCAGTATAGAATCGTGTAGCGGCTACTCTTCTAGCCCAATCTGGGTGTGTAGTTTGGATGGATACTTTCCAAGGTTTGTCGGTCATTTGGAACTCTAGAAACGTTCTTAAGGCTTCTCTCACTCTGGTGCGGATGATCATAGCTGCTCTAGAGTAAGAGATAATGTTGAGTGATGTCTGAAGGATGTGAGTCCCAGCAAATCTGCCATTTCATTCCCTGTAATGCCACAATGGAATGGTACCCACTGCAGAGAAACATTTTTACCTGTTATATTGAGATTTCTGATGATCTGTCTACTCTGTAATATTTTTTTATTAGTTGGAAACCAGATGTAATAAGAACAATTAAGTCTCGCAGACTGTGATGGGCAGGACATTTGGCTCGAATGTGCGAATGAAAGAGGGATTGTAAAATGCTTCTTATGAACAAGAGATAATGCGTCCAGTCGATAGGTCAAGAATGAGATGGAAGAATAATAATAACTATGATTTGAGGGAGATAAATTATATAGGCATGATTGTAGAACATTAACTCAAGATAGGGATGCATGGAGAGCGTATGTTCGCGCGGCTATGAACGTACGGGCTTGACAGGTACATTGAGCGAGTGAGTTAGTTACATTAGGCCTATACAGAGTGTTTTTAAATTAGACAGACAAAGTTTGGGATCAGATAGATAACCTTTGTTGAAGCATATTTTGTTAAGGAACCTATGGCCTGCGATGCTTCGTTTCAGTGTTAGAGGGATTTTACAGCAAGGATTGAAGGGAACGGATATACAACCCAGTGGTGGAAATTAGTATAAAGACACTTGTTAGAAGTGTGAACACAAGTTTATTTAGTCTTTCTTTGGCATTTTTCTATCTTAACGTAGGAGGTGATTGAGTATAAAACACACACAAATAATGTCAAATTAATTATCCATTTCCGTCCAAAAAAGTACATGAAAACTGAAACCACTCTCACATATGGGTGGAAATTAGTATAAAGGACACTTTGTAAATTTCACAGATTAAACCAAAAGAATGAGCACAAAGTTTACAACTAAGTTCTAAAATGTAGTTGAACCTCCATTGTTCTTAATTACTTGGAAGATTCTCTTTGGCATTGACTTCATGAGGGTGTTTATATCTTCCACTGAGATTGAAGCCCACTCTTCCCGAATAACATTTTTCTGCTCAGTCACTGTCCCAAACTGCCGTCCATTGCGATACACAGGCCTTGCCAGAGTTCCCCATAAGTTCGTTTAAATCAGGACGTCTGACTGGCCACGTCAAAATAGGTATTTCTTTCTTCCTGAACCACTCCTTTGATTTGGCAGACACGTGAATGGAAGCATTATCTTGCTGAAAAATTAGATCTTCGCCAAATTCCTCATACATTCGTATCAATTAGGACTCCAGAAGCTCCTCAGTGTAGGACTCAGAATTCATCTTGGTGCGTATCCATGCCAGTTTCGATCTTCCTTTAAAGCAGAATGGTGCCCAAATCATAACACCTCCACCACCGAAGTTTCTACTCATTCTAACTTGCTCTTCAGTACGGAGGTCATGCCAGTAATACTGAAAGCCATCATGCCCGTCCAGATTAAACTTCTTCTTGTCACTGAATATTACTTTATTCCATTCTGAGGTCCAGGACATGTGTTCTTCAGCAAAAGTCATTCTACGTCTTATGTGCATTGTTCTGAGGTGGTTTACTAAGACGTTTTTTGAATTTTAGGTTCTTGTCTTCTGACAGAATTTGTCTTACTCGTCTGGCTAGTACTGGTAACTTCAAATCAGCCTGGATTTGAGAAGAAGACATACTCTTACCTTTTATTTACGTAAATGAGATGTTTAGTGCGCCCAGACAATTTTCTTGTCCGTCCATACTTCCCGTTTTTTCCATATTATGAGCCCAGTTTGACATAATTATCATTGTCGCATCTTGAAGCTACAATTTCGTAGCTGTTAGTCGATTGGAAAGGCCCATCTCCTTGAAGGCACTAACTCTTGATTTCTCTTCATTTTAATGAGGCTTTCCACGCGGCATTGTACGAACTACTGACTTGTAACTGATGAATGATGCTCACAGACACGTCGTCTCCATGTAACTGCAGTGTTTTGTTTACATTTATGTCTCTGTAAGAGCCAGAAGTTGACCTGCCTTTATACCGATTCCCACCCAAGGACAGCGATTTCTTAGTTTTTACGTAATGTTTACGACATAATAAATACAAAATGTGGAGACCTGTATGAAATTATGTCCAAGATAATTATATGTAATATATGACACACATACGGTATTTTCATAATTATTTCAGGTTGTTTTACTACTAAAATTTACTGCCTTTATACCAGTTTCCTCCACTGTAGTCCAAGAGGGGTTGTCGATACTTCTATCGTTTGGTTTGTTTACTTCTGGAGTTCAGTAGCATTCGGTATAAATTACAGCAAGTTTGTTTACATCCACTGGTACGATCTGTTGTTATCCGTAGTCGGAACAAGGGATGGTGGGTGAACCGCATTCAGTACTGCTGTACATACTGTAATATACAGTTAAATGTGTATATCTTATACCTCTGAATATCAAACGCAGCATGTGGTTTCAAACATAACGGGGCACCACCTCACGTTGAGAATTAAGTCGTGGCCATGTGACAGCTAAATTTGGCGCTCGTTGTATAGGTAGCCGGCACGCTAGCCTGACCTGACCTGACTAGATTTATTTTTCTGGGTCTACATAAAGGCAATAGTTTAAGAAACCATATTGACTCTGAAGAAGATCTTGTAGCACGCATTGTCAGCGCAACAGCTGAAATAAGGGAAACTCCTATCATGTTTGGAAGGTACGACAAAGTATGCACGTCGGTGGATTGTTTCTCTGGATGTCAGTTCACGTGTGTTTCAGCAATTGTTGCGATGGATGAACTGAATTGTCAGGATAATGCAACATTGGAGTTTTTTATCTAGTATTAAGGGGGGTGATGGGTGAAATTTCGACATTGTCGACCAAATTTAGCATTTTTTGTATTAAAAATACCATGTACCTTAAAGTATAACTTGGTGAAATTTCAGTGTCCTATGGCACTTGTAAGTCTCCCTAATGACGTCATATTTAAAAGTTGCGCTCTTTAAATGTCATTCAGTTGGGGCGTTGTGCGCGATGTTCCCTAAAATCTCTGTAATTTAAATTTTGGAATAGTTTTTTTCGCATAAATTTTTGCTCCTGTTATGTCTACAGAGCCATAGTAATCGGCTGAACATAGTAAGGATGTGGGGACGATAGATGGCAGTGTAAAATTACTTGTATTAGATTTCATATAATCCATGTGTGTTTAGGTTCTCTGATGATACACGTGTGAGACACGTTTGTTTTGTAAAGTTTTTCTTTTAATTTCAACAGTATTCGGTAGTTTATTTTATTAGTACTCGAATACAGTTTCGTAAGTACAGTGTAAGTGAAAATATTTTAGTGTAGTTTTGAATAGTAAAAGTAGGTAGTTCTGGTATATATCCATCCATAGTGGCTTTTCCCGAGGGCAGGTCCTTCCCTGCAATCATATCATTTTCATGCTATGCTTGCAACTTTACTAGGGAATTGTAGGTGTGGTACCTTCCGTTGCTTTCCACACCGGTGAAGGATGATGATGATGGATATGGTAATGATAAGGATGATGATGATGGCCATATGATTTCGGGGACCGTTTGGGCCTTAACGTTTTCCTGACATTCGTCTTACAGGTGAGGAAAAAACCCCGATAAAAACCTCACCCAGAAAAACTGCCCCGACCGGAGATCGAAGCCGGACCCACTGCGTGACAAGGCAGCACGCTACCTCGGGACCACCAGCGGTGGACACCTGATATAATATTTTAGTACATTTTGTAAAAATGGCTAGGAGTATAAACTCTAAAAAAATCTTTGTAAATATAACAAATATAAAATGACTGATGTAAATATAAATAATAATGAAAATATTCCGAGAAGTGTAGAAGAAAATATAGAACAATATAATAGTGCAGTTAGTGAGGTTAGGTGTGAAGGAAGTGGACTGTGATACTAGGAGAAACTTAGAATAGAAACAATTAGAAGATAATTGTGAGAATATTTATACTGTAAATAATGAAGAATGTAAATATATATGATGGACAGCAGCCCACTATCTGCGTTATTGTGCGATTTGAAGTGTAGTGACTGTATGAGGGAATGTATGCTACATATTCAATTAACTGCATGCAAACTTTCAAATTGACTTTCCACACTTTTATTTCCTTTGCATTTCAATACATTCAAATCATAATAGCATTGACAAATTTAATTATAGAAGCACGATGTTTTCACTGCATGTCCCACACACTATGGCTAACAATTCTATGCATGGGTTTTGAAACAACATTAATATTTTTAATAAAAATACATTTTCATATGCAAAGGATGTATATATTTTTCTTCCTTTATTATAATGATATAGAAAAGTGAATGCATAGTGTTGTTCTAAATAAGTCAGTGGTCTTGTAGAAAAAAAATTGAAACATTTTACTAAAAAAATTCTGGGACTAAATAAAAATTTTGATATGCAAATTTTTAAAATGGATTTTCTTCAATAACTCAAAAAAAATTAACCTAGAAGGATGAAACTTTAGTATAGCATTACGTATGATGGCATTAAAGTGTGTATAAAAATAAAGTATGTAGCTTAAAAAAATCTATAAAAAGAAATTTCGCCCATCACCCCCTTAAATACGCTTTGCTTCTGCTTTTCTGTAAAGTATTTAGATTAACATACAGAATTATGTGACACAGAATGACTTGTTATTTGAACATACCTACTTCCTTCCATCCCTTCTCTAATACCCTCTTGCACTCAAATGAAGCGTCACGTCCTATAGGTTCCTTAAAAAATTATGCTTCAATAAATGTTAACTATCTGCTCCTAAAGTTTGTCTGTCTATTTAGAAACACCTTGTATATGTGAGAGTAAATATAATGTAGTTAAAGTAAATGATAATTTAGATTTCTTTAAATGATTGTAACGTTCGGCAGCCCCTTTAGAGACAATTTGCTTAATAAATTGCAGGAAATACTACTATCACCTAGTTAAACAACCTGATCAAATTAACAAAGGTAAATAGAAAATAGCATGGTTGGCTAACCTGGAACAGGTTTATACACATACTTATGAGGGTGTGAGTGACAATAAAAGGGTGTGTTGTTGGCTCCCCTGATACAAGCCGCTATGCTGTGTAATCAACCCCAACTGGTCCCTTGCCTCCCACGTTAAGGGAAACGAACGCATATAAGCATGCATATTGCATATCTCTCTGGTGGCGCCTGATTCTGCATGGATTACATTGCCTTGAGTATCAGCTTTAAAAGAAATCTACCTCGTCATGCTTTATTACACAGGGTGTTTGACAAACCTAACCTGATATCATGTAAATTTTATTTCTCTCTCTTTCTCTACCTTCATATTTAATGTCCGAAAATATGGACACGTTTCTTTCTTTTTCCACGAAATCTCATGGCTCTATCTTAAAGGTAGAAGAAAATTACACTATCTAGTTATCTTATTTAAGATCCTACATACCTCCACTCCCAATTATTTAGCTTCTCGTTTCCTGTATCTATCCTCAAAAACGATTTTTTTAAAATCGCAACATAATCTCTTGCTCAATATACCGCAACATAGGATATCCCATCACTCCACGTCATATACTATATACACTTCTCGCAATGGAATTCTCTACCACAGGGAATCAGAAGCTGCCGAACGTTAGCATCTTTTAAAATCTCTAAATTTATATTTGCTCTAACCTTGGTCCAATCATTACTCCGTGTAAGGAACAGCTTTTGAAATAATTGATGGCGCACAGATAATTTTCAAGCCTCAGAACGAAGCTACTGCGCATGATCAGAGAGAAGCCATTTGGTTCACAAGTATACAAATATTTGAGAAACTAAAGCCGTCCTATTTCATTGTGTGTCGTGCAATGGAAAACAATTTCGTGTAAATAAGTAGTGTTGTGTTTAGCTGGCACCGACGTTTTCAGCAAGGAATATACAGTTTGGAAGATGATGTGCGTGCTGGTCGGCCACAAACAATTCGAACTAATCGCAAGATCGAAGAAGTTGTAACGTTGGTGCGTGCTAACCGCTCCCAGCCAGTAGACGATCTGGCAGCAGTGGTAGGGGTCAGCCATGGTACTTGTTACAAAATTCTGTATGATGACCTGGACGTGTCTCGTGTTACCTTACCCAGCACAGTGTGCCAGGAATCCTGTCGTAAGACCAACGTGATGATCACATTACGATTTTGTTCTCTTTCCTCGCATGAAGGCAATCCTACGTGGGCGTAGATTTCATTCTTCCGAAGAAGTCATGACTGCCACAAGAAAAAAATAATACGGGACCTTCCTGCCAACATCTTTCAGCGGTGCTTCCAGCAGCTATACCTAACCACCGTTGGCAAACTTGCATGACGGCCAAAGGCGACTATTTTGAGGGAGGATGTGATTCTATTTAAGTGTACGCCTAGTTATCGGCATCTTGTGAGACACACAGATTCTTGTGTGTGCCTATCCTCAGGCGTACAGTCTCAGAACTTAATGACTGTACTAGTTATATATATATATTTAGATGTTATATAAAAATATAGTTTTAACATCTAAATATACAAGCGTTACTGCTATAAAGTAAATATTCTCTTTTAAAATTTGCTTAACTGTTATGTTAACCACTAGATGTCAGTCGGAAAGAATTTCCGCTACCTCTTGTGTAAATTGAGAATACTACATATACGTATAAGAAAAATATATGTTTGAAATGGATTACTTGGGTAGCTCAGGTCGTTAGAGCGCTAAACGTACAGAGTTTAGAGACACGGGTTTAAATCGCAACTCAAGCATTAATTTTTCTTTCCATATCATATATATATATATATATATATATATATATATAGTAAGTGGGGGAATATGTCAGTCGGTCGAACAAGCCATTTTGTTTGTATTTCACTCATTCTCCTCCATGTGACAATAAAATGTGCTCTGTAGCGGGATCCTGTTTCTAAGGATAGTGATACGCACAACAATTTTCAGGTTTAACATATTTTCAAAAATCTGATAAATCCTTAAACTCTGTTTAAACAGTGTGATGACCAGTTTCTGATAACATCCATTTCATGTTTGATAAGGTTAAACATAATGTATTTTTGTTTGAAGTAGACGTATTTAACATAGTTTAAAACCATAAGGAATGACTGTCTTATGGCCCGAATTGCCAATAATTAGTATATGAAGCACTTTCGGGATTCGCTTAGATGATATCTTCTCTTTATGATTACTGTAAGATACCATCTAATTAAAACTATTATTCTCATACATTGCTAACATTCATGTTGAATCTTATACGAGAATCTGAATTTTTAAGGTGTGGACTGAGTAATTATTTTACACACATGAATAACATTTTGGTAAAGCGTTAAAAAACAAAACGATATTTATTCTTGTTTAAGACGCAGTTGATGGTGTTAATGAAACGAATTTCACTGCTTTTTGGCGTGCGGGAATTGCATTAGTATAAGAGAAAAAAATCTATGTCTAAATCGAGATGCTAATAGCTTAAATGGTTAAGTCACTGGTATACAGAACCAGTGATATTGAGTTCAAATCCAAATGTATGCACATATTGTTACGAATGAATGAACAGCGTATACCACGAGAAGAATATATATTATAAACCAAAAGGGAGAAGATGTGTTGGCGATATTAGTTTCACCTCTAATGAGATCGGAACAGGCCATTGGGCTTAATCCTTTTTTTGCTGATAATGATTGTTCTCTTTAAATTTAATTTATGTACGATATATTAGATAGGAACAGAGGGAATCTCGTTAATTTTAAATGGAAATTTATTTACCAATTAGATCAGAAAATAAATGCAATATATTCTTTTATACGCACTGTATACTGACAACTAAAATTGTTTTTAATGCTAATTGAATATCAAACTCATTAGTGGCACGTCACCCAGACCTAGGGATAAGATGCTAATTTTTAGATTTAAAAATACAATTTATTTATACACAAGTATGAAGGAAGACCTTAAGGTGAGCATTTTTAACTTGGTAGGTCAATATGAAACATGAAATAATTTTATAATTTTTCAGAATACTCAGTTCTTGTTGTTCACCTTATATTTCTCGATTACATGTGTGATCTTAAGTTAATTATTCACCCACTGCTTACAGCTTTTGTGTTTTTTTATAAATTGATACGTCATACAGAATCCACGTTAACATACCAACAAACAGAACTAATAACTTACTGTAAAAAATTTGGATGCTCTCTCAGCAATTGGTTTTACAACTCTATGCAATGTACAGTATTGAAATTGTTAGTAAGGGTTTTGATGGGGCAGTAAAAACTTCCGATTAACCCGATATTTGACAGCTACCGCTACTGTTGTCAATGGAACGTAACTTACCTCCCCTCTTGACAATATATATATGTTATCTGTCAAAAATGGTACGATAGATTATAGATACCATCATGTATGTGGTGTAAATGCATCTGTACACTATGTACATATCCCATTTGTTCCCACTGGGAACATGGTGCTCCCTAGCGATAGTTTCTTAACCACACTAATTTAGTTACACTTATTTACCTACATGTTAATCGATGGACATATGGTTAGCACATCGCCTCAATGAGACATCTAGTTAGACAACCTTTCAAAAAATGTTATAAACTGAAAATATATAAATCTGTTATTCTACCAGTTATATTATATGGATGCGAAACATGGAATCTTACTTTAAGGAGGAAAGGAGATTACGAGTATTTGAGAATAAAGTTCTTAGAAAAATTTTGGACCAAAGAGAGATGAAACGGACAAGTGAATGGGGAACACTACTTAACAGTGAACTCATGGTCTTTATAGGAAGCCAGATATAATAAGAAACAGTTCAGTCTCGTAGACTGCGATGGGTAGGACATGTGGCAAGAATGGGAAATGAAGACGTGCATGGCAGCTTCTTGTAGGGAAACCAGAGGGTAAACTCCCAGTTGGTAGACCAAGAATGAGGTGGGAGAATAACATTAACTATGATTTGAGGGAAGATTATAAGGGAATGATTGGGAAACATTAGCTCAGGATAGGGTTGTTTGGAGAGCTTTAGTCCGCGCGGCCATGTGAACCTATGGGTTTCGGTCGTGCACTGAGTTCGTTAGTTACCAGACAACTTAGGTATTACTTACATTTTGCTTAGATGCCGTTTTATACAGGATTGCGGTTCTTTTACGACTATGGATACCTTCAGGCTCGGAACCCTTGGCTTAAATTTCCTTCCCGGAGAGCTATCTGTATACCATAGAACTTAAATAATACTCTGATTTGAGAAAGTATTCTGTATGTTATATTGGTTTTAAGTATTTGTAAACTATCAGATACCCGGCGTGGCGCTGCTACGCCTAAAATAAACGAAATGTGTTTTATGTTTATATGAGTAACTAAATGGAAAAATAATTATATACGTATATAGTAATTATTTTTAGATATCCCGGAGCGTTGCCCGGGAATCTACTTATTTCGTTTTTCTTGGCATAAATGAACTGCAAGACAAAATTGGTTATTGTGAGTTATCGTAAAAGATAGACTTAAGCTGTCGCGGAATTTTTTATGGAATATTGTTAGATATCCAAATCTATGTGCATTAATTTTGTGTATTTGTTATGGTTTAGGCAGCGTAATCCTTTTTAAGCTTTCAAAAGCGACTTTTTAGTGAACCAATGCTCTTTTTATTTTATAGCTCCGGTTCTATAATATGTAGGGTAACATGCTATATACGTTGTCACAAAAAATTCTCTAAATAATGGTAAAAAATCCATCGAAATCGGTCAAGTAGTTTTTGAGTTCAAAAAGGACAGACAGACTCATGGACACTCACTTTTATGTGTAAAATATTTTAATAAAGTAATGGAAAAATGAAGTCCCGCGCCGTAGCCGAGTGGTTAAGGCAGGAAACTTTGGCACAGAGCTACGGGGCTTGCGCTGGTTCGAGTCTCCATGGTATTTCGGCCAGTATGGGACCGGTGCCCACCCAACATCGTGAGGCATTTGGGTAACTGCAATAATTAGCGGTTCCAGGTTTAGAAAACCAGCTATAAAGGCTGAGGGACTCGACATGCTGATAACATATCACCCGTACACTGGCTAGATGATCATCTACTTATGTGATTGACACATGTGGATGTGAGACTAGCAGCCGACTGGTAGGCTAAGGGTTTTCTATGCCTGTCGCGCCATGGAATTATAATGAAAAAATGAATCAGTAGAAATTATTTTAATGTGTGTCAAATTATACAACAATGTCCAGTAGATAATAACTTACGGTTATGCATGGTCAATTTTCATTGCATTCCGACAAGTTTAAATAAGTTCGCATAAGAAATTTAGTTTTTGCAATTTGGGGGTTAACAAAAGAAATATATAATCCGTAAACCAGCAAAATCAGACTATAACTCTGACTTGACGAGGAATTTGCTTAGTTTACGCAGTTTCCTGCGTGACGGACTTTTTTTTTAAATGGAGAGATGACTTTCCATGTAAGACAAATAGAGGAAGAGAAATATTAAACAAAAGAAAGTGTACAATGATGAAAAAACAAAAGAAAGATGGCTCAAGTTAAATTAAAATTTAAACGACTTGACAGACAAAAGAAAAACAATGTCCACACAAAGTAAAAACTCAACAACCTGCTGGTTCTTAAAATTATTCAAACTTTTAATAACGCGAGGTTATGCATCAAAAGTTGCTTTAGAAATGGTACACTATAAAGTTTATACTGTATATGGTGTAGCCTCTCAGCCATACCTTGAGGACAGAGTCTTTACACTTCCATTGACTTTGTAATGCAGAACTCGGGCGTTTCTCTTTGCTTCTTTTTCAAGCTGTTAAATTACATTTCATAACATAGTGCCTAAGAGTAAACTCTATAAAAAGAATTACCAAGTAACTGACCCATGTTCGGAGCCAGACGGACAATTCATCAAGAAAACTTAGTTTCTTAATGAAATTCTAAATTAATTGGGTGCACTTTTAAAAGTTTTTCTTTTCATTTTAAAATATTCTTTAAACATAAAGAGGCTCTCGATTAAAGTCCTTTACATGATAACTAAGAGAATTCCTCAGCAGATCGATTTTATTATCTCATTTTGCTAGTATACGGAACATTTCTGTAGGCGTAATGGTTATAGGCACTGCGCTTACAAACCGGAAGGTCGATGGTTGAAGTCCCGGTCGGGGTCAGGGATTTTTAAACTGACCCAAATCTTCTGGCGGCACCATGATCTTGGGTCGACTCAGTCTCTAACTGAAAATGAGTACCAGGACGCTTGTTCTGGGGGTGAAGGCGGCCGTCACGCAGGGCTGACAACCCGGTTGACATCAAGTGCCGATTGTCTAGAAAAAGTGGGAGCCTTAACCTCTTACTACCCCAAAGGGCCTTCGGGCCTGTTGTGGGATCACTTTACTTTTGGGGGCACGCGCGTAGCGTAGTGGTTAAGGCACTGAGCTACAAGCCGGAGGGTCGAGGGTTCAAGTCCCGTTGGGGTCAGGATTTTTAAACTGACCCAAACCCTCTGGCGGCACTATGGGCCCGGGGTCGACTCAGCCTCTAACTGAAATGAGTACCAGACGCTTGTTCTGGGGTAAAGGCGGCCGTCCACGCAGGGCTGACAACCCGGCTGAACATAAAGTGCCGATTGTCTAGAAAAAGTGGGAGCCTTAACCTCCTACTGCCTCAAGGGCCTTCGGGCCTGTTGTGGGATCACTTTACTTTATTATTTTTAGCTTTGGGTAAATGAATCGATACGCTTGTAAGTATGTGAACACGTATTATATGTCGATTTTATTTAGAGAGCACTGGGACTGTGTGCGCTTAATGAGGTTCAGGTCACAGCGGTCACACTCAGGTGTTGGCCTGGACAAACCCCAACACATGCAACAGTTTTCTGCCACATGGGGGTTGATGAAACATTGTTACAGAACCACGTACCACCCCCTGAGTGTCTGACACACAGAATGCACAAAAAATCAGAATAAAATATCAACTTTTAAGAACTGCTCAATAACAATGCAGAACCTCTGAGCAAAATTTAATCCGTCTTTCCCATCCAAGTAATTACTTAGTTGATTACCAGATGCCTCTTCGTGACGATGTGCTAACCACATGTCACTGACATCTGTAGAGTAGTAATAAGTGTAAGTAAATTAACTTAGTTAAGAAACTCCTGGTAGGCAGTACTGATGTCCGCACAATACAGACTAGAAACAATAAGACAATTGTATACAACCTTTATTTGCCCAGTGATAAATAGTTTGCAGAAAATGGGCAATGAAAACAGGAGACAAAATCATCTTCATGTCTTCGAAATGAAAGATGCTTCTTTTTTTCTTCTTCATCATCCAGGGATTAAGCCTGTTGGCTCGTTTCGGTTTCATGAAAGCTAGAATTGTTAAAATTGTTCCGACCATCTTCTGTGAGGGCTTCCAACATTTCTCTTACCCTGTGGTTTATACTTGGCAACATGTTTGGAAATCTTTCTTCTGGCATTCTATTAACATGTTCTTTCCAGGCGTTCCTATGTTTTAATAATTTGTAAGTTTCAAAATATTTAGTTCCTTTCTTATGTCTCAATTTCGTTTCTTACCAAGAAGATAATATAAAGCCCAGTAGTGTAAATCACAATATAATCTGGAAATGTCTGTAAATAAAACGAAAGTTCTACCATTCAAGGGTCTTCTCCGCTGCGTGCAAAAATATGTACGGGAAATAGAATAATATCTCATGTAAACCACTTTAATTGCCTGGCATATGATGTAAATATGATGAACAAAGGGATGTTGAAAATATATTGAATAAATTCAGATACGTGTATGGATCAATAATTAGAAATTGTTTTAAATACATCAGCAAAGAAATGAAATTAAAATTTTAGACATTTAACTAGTAGTAATAGGACTTTATTAAACTAAAAGTAAGATATATACAATGTTATTTAAAAATATGTGTCGCACGGGCAGAAGAGTCGTACGTGCTGTTGTAATTGTAATATTATTGTGTTTTCTTTAGAAATTTGTGGATGCTCCTGTGTTGCTACAAACTCCGAAAATTGTACTTTGACTAAAAGTGTAAAAGTATAGAATCTGCAGAAGTAAGTTTCCTGAGACATGTAGCTGGATTTAGGCCCACATTACAACATAAAATATAGCAAAGATATTAGGAATGAGCTTAATACATCCAAATTAACAGACAGAATCAAAGAATATAAAAAATTGGTTCTACCACATTCAAGGATGGATCGAGAATTGAAACGTTATATAGTCCTATACTATATATAATCAGTATAAATATATATTAATATATTAATTAACTTTATCAATAATTAATTTATTTTAACCATTATTAATTTATATAAACATAATAATCGTAACTTATAACAATTGTATTTTAACATTTAAACTAAAAACTTCTAGAGTAACTTTAATATAAATGTAACACAGGATTTACCCACGAATAATCAATAATATTTAAATTACAACTCAAATTTCGAAGGTAAAATTTCCTTACAAAAAAACATATAAACATAGATTAGAATCAGAGTTGAATACATTACAAATTCTACATATCTTATGAAGAAATTAAAACGTATAAAAAAAATACTTCATACTATTATTAAAATAAATAACCTGTCGCCACTTTTTAAACAAATAGTAGAAAATTAGATATGTTTAAAATTAAATTATACAGTAAGACCGTTAAAATTGATGATTATTATTATTTAGTATAGCCATATATTAAACTTGGCAAGATTGCAAAGACGCTACTGAGAAATGCATCCTACTGTCTCAAATCGTCCAATAAAAATAATTATTAAAATTTTCGAATTCCCCCCTTGAAAGTAGTAGTAGTAGTAATAGACTTTATTAGATTTCAAGTAAGATACATATCATGTTATTTACAAGAGAGTATTACAATGTGCGTAGCGTGGGTCCGTATCCAATAAAATGAGATGGATCGCAAAACCCTCACTCTCTCAATCACTGAATATCTAAGTGCTCAGTTCCTAAGACGCGGACAGTTCAGGACATGTTGGTCTTAAATATTTAAAGATCTTAAAGTGTTGTAAATTAAGTATATTATTTACTGGTGTAGCAGTTCGGTGGAACATTGTCAAACATCATTTTATGTGATATATATTAAATTTAATTCAATGTTAAATAAATTAATGTCAACCCTGAAGACTCTCATTCATTACCGTAAATGAAAGTGGATAAAAATGGAGGACGAATGGTCTAACTATCACCAAAGAATATAAAACAACAAACAAAGATGTGAGTTTGCAAGGAGCATTCCTAAATTAAAAATCAAACCAAAATGCCATTTTATGCATCCAATGTTAATCGGATCCATTACAGCAACTCCATTAAATATGGCGCCCAACAATCCATTTCAATAACTAGTCATCTGTCCGTAGTGTTGTAATCTTGTAATTCCCTTCCTACTTCTATTTCTATTTAAACTGGGAGGGAAAACTGCCCTAGAATTGCGATCTGAAACATCAATAGCGCCATCCCAGCATTATAAAATTGATGGTAGGAGAGTCTATTCTACGGTGATATCTAAAACTGTATAAAACGATTATTATTTCACTTATGTTGTATGGATTAGAAACAGATTAGAAAATTTAAGAGAGAGAAAATATTACGAATATTTTAAAATAAAGTTCTTAGGAAAAATGTTGGACCAAAGAGAGACGAATAGAAGGCGAATGAAGAAAAATACATAATAATAGTGACGTACATGAACTTCGTGACAAACTAGATGTAATAACAACAGTAAAATCGCATATGATGCGATGGGCAGAACATGTGACACGAATGAGGAACGAAAAAGAGACGTGGAAAATGATTCTAGGAAAACAAGGGAAAATGCCTAGTAAAACAAAGACTGGTAATGAGATGGGAGAATAATTTTAATCATGGTTTGAGGGAGATGAATTATTTAGGGTATGAATGAAGAATTTTAAACCTCTCCTACCCAACTCTCACCCTCACCTTCTCGTGGTACCGCAACCCATTTTAACAAACGAGGCTCTGAGGACCGAGTCACGGCGGTATAACCGTTCCATCGGGTACCGAGTAAATGTATGTCCAGGGACTAAAATGTAGCAGCCCTACCACTGGAAAACTTAGCGTCGGGTCAGTAACCCGTCATAAGGAATCTCAACTTTATTCGCAAACCTCAACATAAAGAAATCCAGAAGGAATTAAATTTACACATGGAAACTTTATAAAACAAAATATCTGATTTTAAGTAAAGATGGATGCAACATGTTCATCGAATGGAAGATCACAAGATACCCAAACAAATGTTAAACTATCAACCTGCAGGAAGAAGAAGAACAGGACGTCCAATCAAAAAACTTTCGGATGGTGTTTCTATTGAGGCCGAAACAGGTCAACAAATGACCTAAATTCGTGAATGGGCTATGATGATGATGATGATTGAAGAACTTTAGCTCAGGGTAGTCATGTGTGGAGCACATCCAATAAGTTTGTTATTAGCAGGATTCTAGTTAATTTACAAGTGTGTGGCGATTAAAAAATGTGTATCATAGACGTGGAGCTGCTATTGATGTTGTGAAGTTAGGACTGCACTTTACAATGTAATGTCTGGCTGAACTGGGATGATACTGAAATCTCTTCTCGTGATTACAACGGCTTGAATTGTGTAATTGTCTGTTTTACAGCTGGTTTTAAAGACTTCCATTGGCTATAACTGGACCGTTTTATGACCAGTGGTAAAACTTTAACGTATAAAATTCTACAATCACACTTGTTCTCTAATCTGACCTAATTTGAGTCACAAGTTTCAACATCCGATTTTCTGCAACACACTACGACATTAATATTAAGTGTTATTATAATAATAATAATAATAATAATAATAATAAATAATAATAATAATAATAATAATAATAATTTATTTTAAGTAAGACAACAACATGGGGCTGGAAATAAACATCCATGAATAAAATTATAAATTTAAAAGTATATGTGAGACTAAGAACACTACAAACAAAAACAACAAAAGAAACTTTGCAAAAGTTTTATAAGGTAATGGCAGTTCCCATTGTGAAATACGGATCAGAGAATTGGGCCATGAACAGATCAGACAGAAGATTACCAGAAACATCAGAGATGAAGTTCCTCAGATACGTTGCAGGATATACTCTAAGAGACCACATTCCTAGTGAAACAATTAGGCAAGAACTAAAAAAAAATAATCTAAATGAAAAAATGCAAAACTATAAACAAAATGGCATGAACATATTTTAAGAATGGACTCCTCTAGGCTAACAAAAGAAGCACTGTTCTACCAACCTCAAGGTTATAGAGATGTGGGACGTCCTAGAAGACGATGGGAAGATGAATTCTGAGATCGGAACAGGCCGACGGCCTACCATCAAGATTATGATGATGATGATGATAATGAAATGAACATCCACAAACTAATTATCCCTGTGGAGTAAACATCTTTAAACCGTTCCAAACCTTCTAGTGGCAGCATGACCTAGTATCAACTCAGACTCTAACGGAAATGACCACCAGACGCTTGATCTTGGAGCTAAAGGCGACTGTCAAGCAGGGCTGACAACCTAGCTAATATAAAGTGCCGATTGTCTAGAAAAAAGTGGGAGCCTTAACCTCCTACTACACAAGGTTCTCCTATGGTCTGTAGTGGAATCACTTTACCTTACCTTTATATGGTCACACATAAGATTACATTACATACTGGAAATATACAGGGTTTTCAGTAATTTAAGAATAAGAATAAATTGTATTTTCAAATAAATGTTATGTGCAGTATTGACACCCGCAAGTGCTCGTGCTCGGGTGCAGTTCAGTTACATGAATAATATGAATATAATATATAAATTTAAAGTTAGATTTTAGATTTTAGATTTATTTATTTAGCCTGGTGGAGTTAAGGCCATGTGGCCTTCTCTTCCACTCACCAGAACAAGCATATGTTACATATGAATACAAAAAAAAAATACAATAATAGTCATATAAAACAGGACAAACATATGTTACACATGAATACAAAAAAATTACAATAGTAGTCATATTAGACAGGACAAACCTGTTACATATGAATACAAAAAAAAGTTAGGAGCCTGTTTCATTTTTACTTAAATTATGACACGTATAAATAAAAAATAATAATGTATTGGGAATAAGACTTATTCTAACACAATAATTAGTGCAATGGATAATGATATACATAAAATAATATAAAAATATAAACCATGTATTGTGATGGATTAAAACCAATAATACAGAAGAAAGTAAATAGTAATACATTGATTTATAGTAATATAAGCACAAATAGATGCTTCATAGTTATTATTAATAAAAAAATATCTAGGAACAAAAATTACACACAGGAATGGGTGCAAAAAGAAATTGAACATAGGATCAATTTTGGAAATGTATGCTATTACGTATTTCAGACACAGTTATCATCCCCACGTCTCTAAAAAAATACATAAAACTTAAAATATATAAAACTGTCACTCTTTCAGTAATATTATATGTGTGCGAATTATTGATTCTTACTTAATGGATGAGCAAAGATTACGAGTAATTTCGAATAAAATTCTTGTGAAAATAGTTTACCCAAGAGAGACGAACAAGCAGGTGAAATGGAGAAGACTCCATAATAGTGTGCTACATGAAACCCGGTGCCGGCACTTAGGTTATTCGTGTCGAAAAGTACTTAAGAGGGTCGCCAGGCCTAACTTCTTCCCTGTCCGTTATCTCAATATGTGTACTGTGGAAGGATTTGCAATTTAATGCAGGAATATGGCACACAATCTAGCTATTAGAAACCCTATACAACAACCCCTTTTTGGTCCAATATTGCAAATTTTACAATTAAATTAATATAATTTTACAATTAAAATGTTCAACCCCGCCGGGTATCTAACCCGGACCCTCTAGTCAGGAAGCAGACTCCTCTAAAAGTTAGAGATTTCTCAGTTCCCCTGTGTATTAAGTAAATTACAGAACGTCTCTGTTCTTTTGTACAAGTAGAGGGAAGAGAACGCTTAGCACCTAGTTAAACAGAGATAGATATTAGCGGTCGTGAAGAGAAAGTGAACATATTCTTAATTGCTTGTTATCTAGTCTCGATTGCTTCTCCGTAATCGATATTATGCACGAACTAACTTGTAGTTTCGCTAATTCCATCCAATACCGCATTTCCCGGGTCTTAAAACCTTGTAATAGAACTCTGTATTGCTGTACAAGTGTAACAAGTGAACTAAACAGAAACGACAAAAGATTAAAGAAATGAACGCAGCCGAGAATACGTAAAAGTCCTACATCCGTCTAACTAACTAACTAGCACTATCGAATGCACGGACATAAGCTCAACAGGAGATTCTATGCACCATGTCATTAACATAAATTCAGATAAAAAACGGATAAGCACATAGTTTATTCTTGCAGTATGTGAATAATTACCATATATATATATATATATATATATATATATAGTATTATATTTTAAACTACTACCACGTCGCTTTGGATAATCGTATCTAAATGAAATTGGTGGTACACAAAAGAGAAACTCGAAAAGTTTTGTGCATGTTAACAATGTCAACAATGAAGAATAATGGACAACAGTACAGAAACTAAATTAAATTTAATCATTTTTTTTTGGTCGATATGGGTTCATTGTTGGATATTTAGCAGACACGATGTCTGCAGCGTCACTCGTGGGGGTCACATTCAATGTCTATCAGGTATAACAAAAAAAACATTTTGAGTTTCTCCATTGAGTGTCACCAATTTCATTTAGATGCGATTATCCAAAGCGACGTAGTAGTAGTAGTAGTAGTAGTAGTAGTAGTAGTAGTAGTAGTAGTAGTAGTAGTTTAAAGTGTGATACTATATTTGTGGACACAGTGTTTTTTCCAAAAATGTGAAAAATGCCTTGAAATAAACTAAACTAACCTAAAATCAGCATATTTGCAAAGTAAAATGTGTATTAGACATTGCTCAGACAGTGTAGCCAACTTATCACAAAAATCCTCAACAAACAAGTGAACGCTAATGTAATATGTTCTACTAACACATTCATTTTCTCACCCTCTCATTCCCACTAATATAAGTGGACCCATGGAATACAGTCCCCTTATATGCTAGTTAATATTTTGGTAATTGGGTCTAGCGAGAACATGTGTTATCACATTAGTCAACACGACAGTAATAGTTACTTGTTCTCCGATCGAATATTCATTGATGGCATGGTGGCATGGTGGCATGGAATAGTCCTTATTTGATCCCAAGATCTTTAGCTTTACACGCTCAATTGTGCTATCCCGTTTCAAACAAAAATGAAAACATCTCCCTAGTTGTATTAACCATTTAATGCGAATAGCTTGCCAAAGTACATTCATTTTAATATTACATTCTAGTGATAGGTAGGCTTAATGATTTTTTTAGATTAGGCCTAGTTAAATATGGAATTAAAATATTTTAATGGACTAATACCGCTGAGGTCTTGAGGTAGCATGCTGCCTTGTCACGCAGCGGGCCCGGGTTCGATTCCCGGTCGGTACAGGCTCCTGGGTGAGGCTTTCTGCGGGGTTTTTCCTCACCTGTAAGACAAATGTCAGGAAGCTTAGGCCCCAACGGTTCCTGAAAATCATCCGGCCATCATCATCATCATCCTCAACCGGTGTGGAAAACAACGCGAAGCTACCACATCTATAATTCCCTAGTAAAGCTGCAAAGCATTGCATGGAAATGCTATGATTGTAGTGAAATACCTGCCCTCGGGCAGAATTACTATGGATGAATGGAATGGACTAATAATAATCAGATAAAAATGCATGATTTAAATTTTCTATTTATTTCAAATTAGCAGATATCAAATTTTAGGACCAAAAATAGGCATACATACAGTTGAATGGATAAAACTACATAATAGTGAGCTGTATGATATTTTATGTAAAACCAGAAGTAATACTGTAAGATCAATTAAGTGTCGTAGACTGCGATAGGCAGGATATGTGACATGAATTGGGAATGGAAAAATAACTCGGTAACTTCTTGTAGGGAAACCAGGGGGAAGCACGCAGTAGGGAGATCAAGAATTAGATGAAGTGTAACATTAACCATGATTTTAAGGGGGTGAATTATACAGGGGATGACTGGAAACATTAGTTCAGCATAACTGTTAGAGTGATTTCTTCTTTTTGGAATCTGTCTTCACTATTGATTATTAACGAGATGGTCCTATGGAAAATCGATAAGTGAAACAACACGGATGACTGAATATCGTTATCATGTTTTAACGCCATCTAGCGAGAATTAGAATAACTTATCACAGATTGAGATTGGTACTAACCTGTGTGATGCAAGGTACGGAAGTGCCCAAGGGAGGGTAGCTATCTATAGCATCACAATGGTCCTCCAGGTATTGTTTCAATATACCGTATTCATGTGTACATAATTAATGCTTTTAATCGAGGGTACGTATGTACAATTCCAAATCGATTCAATTAACATGCGAATGCACCCATTCCTAGAAGCGCTTCTCTAGCTTCCTGTGATACAATCTTCTACACTCCACTTGTCCTCTGCTATATAGTTTCTCCATTCACAGTCTGTCATAAACAAAAACTTACTTACTTACTTACTCACTGGCACTATCGCCCGTAGGTTCATGGCCGTGCGGACATAAGCTCTCCATACATCCCTATCATGATCTAAAGCTTTCAAATCATTCCCTGTATAATCTACTTCCCTCAAATCATAGTTAATGTTGTTCTCCCATCTCATTCTTGGTCTACCAACTGGGCGTTTTTCCTTCTGGCTTTCCTACAAGAAGTTTCCATGCACGTCTTTCATTCCCCATACGCGCAACATGTCCTGCCCATCGCAGTCTACGAGACTTAACTGTTCTTATTATATCTGGCTTCCTATAAAGGCCATGTAGTTCATTGTTATGTAGTCGTCTCCATTCACCTGTCTGTTCATCTCTCTTTGGTCCAAAAATTTTCCTAAGAACTTTATTCTCAAATACTCGTAATGTCCTTTCCTCCCTTAAAGTAAGAGTCCATGTTTCGCACCCATATAATATAACTGGTAGAATCATAGTTTTATATATTTTCAGCTTAACGTTTTTTGAAAGGAGTTGGGACATCAAAAGTCTCTGCAATGCATAATAGCATGCATTTCCAGAATTGAGCCTATGTTTAATTTCTTTGTGCATCTCATTCCTATTTGTGATTATTGTTCCTAGGTATTTGAATTCACCCACTTCCTCAAAATTTCCCTCATTTGTCATTAGATGTCCATTTCCATTATATACTGAATTTCTACAAAAACTACAGACATTATTTCGACATTTTATACCTCTTCCGAGATAAGTTCCAGTTGTAATGTAACACAAACCCAATGTAAGACTGCATTTTCATTCGTCGAAAAGTGGTTTTACCATTGAGCGTAAGAGAACTAATAAATATAACAGGAGGAGTTAGACAGGGTTGTCCACTATCAATCACTCTTTTAAAATTTAATTTGAACGACATGATTAAACCACGGAAAACAAATAACAACTGGAAGGTATTAACTTAAGAAATCTAATGATAAAAACATTAGCTTTTGCAGATGACCGTATTTTAATATAAAAATCAGAAGACGAATTACAAAGAATGCTATACAACTAAACGAAATATAAAAAAATATAATATAGAAATATCATCAGAAAATCAAAATCAACGGCTTTCAAGGGCGCTCAACCAGTTCGGACAAAGATAATATTAGAAAATAAACCAATAGAGCAAGTGACAAAATATAACTTCCTCAGTTGCAAAATATCACACAACAGAAACGGATAAAAATAACAAACTAATTAAGTTTAATTATATAACAGGAACAATAAAAATAACTTTGAAGAATAAAGCCAGGAAAGACTCTATAGGGTAAGTCCGGGATAGATGGCCATACTTTTTTTAATGTTTCAGAATATCGAAGATTTGCAGGATAATTACGTGAACAGAAGTTTAATGGGGTTACTGAAGTTAAATCTACATAATTCCTTGTGTTTATGATGAAATATTGTCATTCAGAGTAATAAACCCAACTTATTGAAAAACAATACACTGGCCATCTCTCCCTAGTTGCCAGGGGGAGATGGCCATAGGGTAGAGAGTGTTGATTACTCAGTTTTGAAGTCATTACATACACTCAAAAGTTATTAAAATAGATATATTTGTTTATTGCATCTACATTTACATATAAAATTTAAAAAAAAAACTAATCGTTTCATAAAATTTAAAACTTTTCTTGTATTAAAATCCAAATAAAATATCTTCAATCATTTTCGAATAAAATGTTTCCACAAACAAGTGAATTATTTCATTTTTTCCTAGTTATCACTTTTCCACAAGGCAAACAAGCACCAATAAAAATAGTGCATGTTTCATGGAACCACCTTTGACATCGGATACACTGAATCCAGTCAACTGCCTTCTTTGTATTGTCGTTGTCTTCGCCACAACCAACACATTCATTGGTGAGATCAACAAATTCATCATTGCTGGAATCGTTGTTAATTACGATTCTTTCTTCAGAGCTGGAGCTGCTGCTAGAAATTGATCGTTTTCTAAGAAATGTTAGCTTCGAAACCTGCTTACTAAGGATTTACGCCCATTGCCAATTTTGTAGATTTAAACCTAACTTTTTCTATGTTCTCGGGGGAAGTCAAGAAAGTAGCGTGAAGCTTTGGCCTTTTGCTTGCTGGCAATTTGCTTAAGGATGATGCCGGTGACAGAATTTTCGTAGGAGTGTATTCCACGATAGATTTGGAAGTGATCGGTTGTGGCTCAAGATTTCCAGGGGTAGCAGAATTAGAATCCTCAAGCGTTATTTCCGTGCGTGTCCTGACATTGATCATCCTGTTTTTTCTCTGCATTTGTAGATTAACTTGCAGTTGAATTGAGGAATGCATAGTCAGGAATGGCATCGGGATTGTAAGGGTATATGCCAGTATATATTAAGCAACTACCTGAAAATAATTCTAAGGAAAAGCTGGGAATCGAAACCAGGATTTTTGGGATGGTATACTTGCTAAACAGAAGGTCACTCCCACTAATATACAAATTAATAAAAACAAACTAACAACAAATACTATATCACTACACCGCTGAGGTAGTAAAACAAAAATTTAAAAAAATCAACAAAAATGCGTCTTTAAACTGTTGGCCAACTCTCCCTGTAAGTAGGTGGCCATCTCCCCCATGTTTAAGGGTTAGATGGCCATAGTGCGGAAAAAAAACAGGAGATGATTAAATAAGAAATATTAACTTTATATTAATCACAAAAGTTCCATTTACCTCGTACAATAAATTGCTGAGAATTATTTTGCAGAAACGTCGCACTTATGTTCACTTCTATTGA
Organism: Diploptera punctata; assembly: GCA_030220185.1. NCBI lineage: Eukaryota > Metazoa > Arthropoda > Insecta > Blattodea > Blaberidae > Diploptera > Diploptera punctata. Next base: position 33,059 of record JASPKZ010002369.1, read on the forward strand.
CGGTCACAAAATATCTGAGCAGTTACAAAACAATAATTAGGAAAAAATCTCTGACTTGTAACACGAAACTGCCACACGTGTTCAACAATCGGTTACTAGAGTCAAAAGCATACCGCCTACCGAGTTGCTTTCACATCCGGTCATTCCAACATAAAATAGAAGCTATGGCCATCACACCCGTATGGCCATCTCACCCGGAACTACTTAAGAAATCTAATGATAAAAACATTAGCTTTTGCAGATGACTGTATTTTAATATAAAAATCAGAAGACGAATTACAAAGAATGCTATACAACTAAACGAAATATAAAAAAATATAATATAGAAATATCATCAGAAAATCAAAATCAACGGCTTTCAAGGGCGCTCAACCAGTTCGGACAAAGATAATATTAGAAAATAAACCAATAGAGCAAGTGACAAAATATAACTTCCTCAGTTGCAAAATATCACACAACAGAAACGGATAAAAATAACAAACGAATTAAGTTTAATTATATAACAGGAACAATAAAAATAACTTTGAAGAATAAAGCCAGGAAAGACTCTATAATGAAATTATACAACACAATGGCATTTCCTATTATTACTTACGGATACGAAACATGGACAGCGACAACACAACAATTTGCAAGAATCCAAGCCGCTGAAATGAAATTTCTCAGACCAATGCCAGGATATCAAAGAACAGACAAAAAAACACAAGATAGAAATAAGACAACAACTAAAAGTAGAGGAATTAAACAACAATAGTAAATACAAAAATTGGAAAGTACACTTAGCAAGGATGACTGAGAACAGAATACCAAAAGCAGCATATAACTATTCACCAAGAGAAAGAAGAAGTTTGGAAAGATCAAAGAAAAGATGGAAAGAGCAGCAATTTGGAGCCTAAACCGTGACGAAGAAGAAGAAGAAGATGATGATCATTGCGCGTGTAAGAAAATGTAGTTATATTATATAACACAAGTCTATAAAAGTTATATGGGAGAACGTTAAAATATATAATTACAATTTATGTTTATTTTGACAGACTTTAAATGTATACAACATTTTTCTGGGCCCAGTATTAATTTTGATTTTCTTCCTCCATTCATCTCCGTCCTTCCAGTCACCATCCTCCAGTCCCCTGTCCTTCATCAAATTCATAATTGCCTCTATCCATGTCTTCTTAGGTTTACTTCTTCTTTTCTCCCGATTTGGAATCCACTCCAAACTCCTAACTAGCATTCTATCTTCATTTATCCTATTCACGTGCCCAAACCATTGTAATTGTTTATTTCCCACAAATTGTATAATTGCTTCGTTAAAGTTTTTTTTTCTCGGAAAATACTGTTTCTGATTCTGTTTAATTTAGAACATTGTGCAAGATCTTCTTAAAAAATCTAGTTCTGTCACTGCAATTTTGAATTTAAATTTGCATGAATACAATAAATAAGCGTATTTTATTCTTACGCGTGCACAATGCAGAATACGTTGGGATTTAAATTGTCTAAAAAATGGCAACATTTCTGTAGAATCTCTTAAACACTAGAAATCCAAACGTTTTGAAAAGAGGAGAGAAATAAATTATATTGAATATTTTTAAAAAAAGTTTAGTGAAAGATATCCCACATTAACCATTGAGGATGTGTGGAAATAACAGCAGAATTTACAGGTGAATCAGCATAGGTATAAATTCTGCTCATAATGAAATTGTACAGGTATATTACGATGCGAGGTTGGGAAGTGGTTTTTACAGAATCGAGGAAAATGCTTAAAAACCAAGCGATAGCGAGGTTTTTAACTTCGGAGATTCTGTAAAACACTTCACAAACGGGTTGTACATTATTTTTTGCGCGATGGTGTTTTCAAAATAATAAATAATAGTAAAATAATAACATATTTATTCGAAATATTTGCGTTAATTATAAAAATTGACCAACGTTAACAGTGTGGGCAATGTTTATTAGTTGAAATAACAGGAGGCCGTGAGTACAATTTAGTTACAAAATGGCGACAAGTACGTATTTAATGTTTTATATTGTTTCAAATAAAGTATAGTTCATTTAAAATGCAGTGATTTGTTTCGTATATTGTATATTAACACTACCTTTAAGATATGTTTTGTATATACATTGTATACAGTATACATAGAGGACAATAGTTTTACTTCCCATACGCGTGTTTGTAATATGTGATATTACAGTGTAGTTATTTTTATTACAGTATAGTTATTTAGGTTGGCAACCCCGAAATGGAGGAAATTGAACTTTCAATCATGGTCGCCATTACTGTAAGTACGAGAAAACGCACTATCATGCAAAATGGTTATACATTGACTTCCAATAGAAAAAGCGTAAACATCTAATTACTCGTAGGTAAACCCATATATAATTTTGTTATCTAAAATACGTAGATAATAAATTGAGGAAGCTCCTTATAATTGGTATTATATTATGTTGTATTCAGTCTTAATTGCAGTAAACTGGAGTTCACACAATTCAGTAATATGGCGGTTAAAAGTAGTACCGTATAACGGTTTCTCCAATGGATGGTACCGACCGGCGGAGTAATATATTATGCGAATTTATTTAGAGTATAACTAGAAATTAATTCGGAATTAGTAATCAATAGGTTATGGAGGGTTGTTGAGATAGCGTTTTTTTTTATAAATAGAATTTGTGTCCACCGCTATAGTCGCGGGGTAACGTCATTGTCTGGTACGCAGCGGGTCCGATTTCGATTCCCAGTCTAAGGCGTTTCCTGGCTGAAGTTTTATTCGAGGTTTTTCCATACCTTTAAGAGAAATTATAAGAAACGTAAAGGCCAAAGGTTGCCGAAATATCATCAGGCCATCATAAATCGTTCACATCACAGTCATCGTGTTTAGTATTAGTAGTGTTCGAGACACCTCAGAGGTTGTTGTGACTTTTCAGCCGTTCGCTCATTCAGGGAGGTTCACTTTTCCTTTAAGATCATCGTGATCTTCTTCTTCTTCGTCTTATTTTTCTTCTACTATTACGGATTGGGCCATAACATGTTCCGATCTCATCATTTAAGGTTTTGGATATAATTCATTAAATTTTGGGGGGTTTGAAATGATTTTTTTTGGAGACCAAGGTACATACAATATATTAATATTTATGGGAAAAAAAATAATCGGTGATGGCAATATGGCAACTTAAATAAGTTTATATTTTTAAGATATCCTTCTGCAGCCAAAAAACTATCTGTATGATTAAAAATTACAAATTCTCTCCCGACAGGTCATATCCCTATAAGGCCAGAGTGGTGTAAATTAACCTATAAAGTGAGAGGTTAAACGAAGGTGAAATGAGTGTATTGGAAGATAGTGTCTCCCATCGTAGCCGAGTGGTTTAAGGAATCATGTCTTGGCTTAGATCTACTGCAATTGCGCTGGTTCTAGTTCCCGCGGCCATTACTGGACCAGTGCCTACCCAGCATTATGAGAAGTATGGGTTAGAGACTCGAGGCGCCATGGGCTCACTTATCTCAAACTGGTCCATAATTCTCTGTATCACTACTCTATAAGTCTAAGGAACCAAGCCATCATCTCTGAAATTCTGTACGTACAATTAGATTCTACCATATATATATATATATATATATATATCTAACTCAATGCCGATTATCTACTATAACCTTTATAGTTTCTGTTTTGTTTCGATTATAATACAATCCAATTAAGGGGAGCGATAAGTATCCAATTCCATGTTTTCGCGTAAGGTTCAATAGATTACATTACGATGTTAGGTTGTATTAGGTTAGTTAGATTAGTTTTGAAACGTTAAATTATATTAGGTAAGTACTCGGTGAGCTTAATTTTTATTTAGCGTGTTTTTAAAAAGTTGGGCGCTTCTGTTTTAGTCATTGGGATGAGACCGAGTACCTGGAAAAAAAAATATAATGTGAAAAATGGATCAAAATTTAATGAGTAGTTGAGATAAAAATCCTAAAATATCCCATATTAACAATAGAAGAAGTCGAATGACAAATATGGTTATTTTCAGCACAATTTCTCATCAAATGTTCATCCGTTTTCGAATTAAAAACTCACACAAATAGCCTATGTTTTTTTCAGATAATCATTCTCATACTCTAGCAATAATAGTGCATTGTTTGCTTTGATTTGAATTTATAGAGACTGGCCATGTCCACATAGAATCAATATGTGTTACTTTTGCGCATGCACGTTAGAGTAGTTGGTTAAGTTAGTACACATGCACACAGAAAATCGGGGAGTCTAATCGCCATAGGGTATGGAGATTTAACTTCGTGTTAAACCCTATTATTGCTCTACAATAAGACAAAAAAACACAGTCAAAAACCCTGAACGACCTCAGAAGAAATTATATTTGTATAATTGTGTTCTACTCTAGACAATTTCTTCCAGTTCATTAAAGAGGATTTGCCATATCTTACTTTTTCTGGTTTTTGTTGTTTATGTTAGAATTTAATTAAGGATAGAAATGAGGAATGCACTTGGAGAAGCCACACAAATGTGGACTAAATTGCATAAATTAAAGCAATATGCTACCAACTTAAGAAATTAATTCATTTCCACACTTGTTGATGTAGCGCATGCGCCGAAAGTAATGAGTTTATGAAGAAAATTAGAGCCCTCTGAATGAAGTGACGACATATTTAATGCATCAACCGAGTTACTTCCGCGTCTGTTTATAAAGTTTCTTCTTAATTCTGGATTCAAACTCTCCCTAACAGATTTCAGAAAAAAAAAAAAAACAAAGACAGGAAAGTCCTGATTTTATACGAAGTATGCCAAAGCAAATTATTCACTACGTTAAAGCAGATCCACCATTCATCACATCCTTAGCTTAAAACAAATAATTGAGAAAAAATCCAGTTCCATCAAACAGTTCCACTACTTTTATTTGATTTATATAACGTATACGACAAAGTGCCCCTGGTTATATTGTGGGGAGTTTTACGTACAGTAATGATAAATAAAACATTACCCAGGTCAATAAATGTTATATGACGAAGCTTATCTCTAATCTAAAAATAGGTAAAAAATCTTACATCTAGTGTGAGTGTAACTAAAATACTAAAACACGGATGCTGTTTATCGCTGATCATATCCAACCTATATCTACAAAACACCTTACCACCAGTATAAAAGCAAATATTCACTTATGGGAATAAAGGAGGGAGAAGATTGGATATGCTTTAGTAGTTGTTATTTACTGATGATCAGCTACTGAATAGCAGACTATTACGAAGATTTAGAGTAGGCCTACATGACAAAAAACAGAAGGAGAAATTTAAAAATTGGTTTTAGATGTAAATTTTGGATAAAAATAAATACTCTTATTTGGTAACAGAAGATAAATCAAACGATCCTGTTTTAGAAGACGAACATGGAACAAATAAAATATCCGACGAATATGTATACTTGGGGACAAAAAATAGTGCATATGGAAATTATGATGCTGAATTTATTTATTGACATAATAAATAAGAGTAAATATTGTTCATTTCGTATTCGATCTGTTATTGTATAGCTGAATCCCCCATTTCTGACGGTTCTAATTCTTCGTTCCTGATTTTTGGTTAACACTAGTGTTCCCGATCCATATAACATACTTGGTAACAAGCATTGTTTTCTAAAATGAAAGAAGTATAAAAACCTACAGAACTCACGGTTTTGGGACAGATATACATTCAAAAGAAGAAGGACTATTTACGACTTTTTTTGTTTTTGCATGCACGGGAAAATGTGATTTGATTTGGAGGTTCATCGGTCCTACCAAGAGATGGAAAAGGTAACATTGAATCTTTATCCAATCACAAAACAACAGTTGAATACAAACGGACGATTGATAACTATTAGTCCCCGAAACCGTCTTTAAAAAGAAGACAAAATATGATGTAAAGTGTAATTTTAATAAACCCGACGCTAATGTCCTGAGAAATAAAAGAGCGTCATTGAATAAAATACAAATTACATTGCCTGGAGGCCTTCATTCATCAAGCAAAAAATGTAAAATTTTTGTGGTTTGTATGAGAAGAAGTGAAGCCGACTAAGAGGTGCAGCTGTTGGTATTTTGTAGTGATTGGTGAAAAGGGCCGCCCGGTAGTCAATCTATCTTATTACCAACTCTCAGGAAAGAAGGGAAGAACCGTTCATCTAACTTTGTTAATATCCCTTATGACCGTCCATCACTTTCTTCCTCTCCCCCTTCAACTTAATGTCTAAACCCTCCACTTTCTACTCCCCTGGTACCAGCTATGTGTCTAATACATGCTTGCTCACAAAAATAAAACCGGTTAGTCATAAAAGTACAGAAATATCTCGTCAGATTTTTTTAAAAGTGGTATGTATGTCGTTGATACTTTAAATATTCGGGATTTACATAGAAATTACTTTGTATAATTGAAATGGACAGTTAACGACAATTGGGAGAGAAATTTTGAAGAGTTGGCCGAATTCAAATATCTAAGAACAATGTTTACAAATAGGAATTAGATGCACAAACAAATTAAACATAGGCTGAATTCTTGAAATGCATGCTCATTATACCTTTGCAGGGACATTTGTCGTCCCAATTCCCCTTCAAAAAAAACGTCAAACTGAAATATATAAAACTGTTATCCTCCTCAGTTATATTATATGGATGCGAAGCATGGACTCTTGCTTTAATGAAAGAAAGAATGTTGTCTTTAAGGGAAGAAAAGAGATTACGAGTATTGAGAATAAAGTTATTAGGAAACGTTTTTAGACTAAGATAGATTTTTAAACCGGCAGGTTCAAAGGAATTGACATACATAACAGTGAGCTATATGGTCCTTTATTGGAAGCTCAGTTATAATAAGAACATGGGCAGGACATGTGGCAAACGAATGGAGAATGAAAGAGGTTCATGAAAGCTTATTGTAGGAAAATCAATGAGAATTACTCTTCATTGTTAGACTAAGATGGAGGTGGTATAATAACATTAAAACCAACTTTTAAGGAAGTAGTTTATACAGGAGATGATTGGAAACATTAGCTCAGGATAGGGATGTATGGAGTGAATATGTCGGCTCGTCCATACACCTCTACGGGTTTCATAGTTGACAGTGAGTTAATCATTTAGTTAAAATTCATAATTGCAATCCCGAAATAGCAATTATTTCAGTGATTCTCTAAATATATTCAGCTGATCATCAGGGATCCATCAAAAATTAATCAAGGGATCCGTAGAGATTCGTGTATACTTTAAAATAGGGTTTTAAGGGGGCAATCTGTGGTTATCGCAGAACGCGTGGGTAATAAATAAGGGATGCGCGAAAAAACGGCGATGTTAAATTTCGTACTCTGTGTTTATAAAAAAAACAGTAAATTTTGGAGACGATAGGTAATTTATTTTAACAATTCCAATTATGAGATGAACTTATTTAAGCATGGATGATACATATGCCTAATGGCTTACGTGATTCAGGGGTTAAGGTTCTTACCACTCGTCTCGACAGTCGCGAGTTCAAACCTGGAAGAAGATCGATGAATTCTTTTAAGAAAGATGGGAATTCAAGGGACATGTCTTCCGGGAGAGACTTCAAGACGTGAATTCCGAGTTTTAAGATTGCCGTGCTCGTAAAAGAGTCACAAGCCTAAATTAGTGCCTCTAAACAAATTTTAATCGACCTTCGCATCCAAGTAATTGCTTATCAGATAATCTACTTGAAGCGATAATGTGATAATTTGTCACTCAATAATATCGGGAAGAAAATAAGTGGAACTGAATTAGCTAGTATAAATAAGTCCGTCAACGAACGGAAATACTAAGGCGAGGAAGAATTTTTCTTCGTCTCAAGTTTTCCAGGCGGTCCTCGCCCAAGTACAACAACTCTGAGGCTTTCGTATATAATTTGTATGCTGAAATAGCCAGAGAATCAAATCGAACATCATTATAGCGATATATAATATCTATAATTATATATACACCCTTACATTGAATAAAATAGCATAAATTTAATACACAAAAATGTATACACCAAAGTTAAATCCCCATTCGACCAACGGTCGCTCATACTTTTAGAATAAAAACTCATAAATACCCTCACTTATACAAAACTCATTATACACCGGTACACCACCCATACATATATTATACACACATACTTTTCGTAAAGTAATATCATCGTCATCAACTTCAATCAACTTCACGGATGTAGGTCTTATCCTGTTTCCGATCTCCACAGCTCTTCAGCCCAGCTCTTTCTTGGTCTTCCTATCGATCTCTCGTCCTCCTGGAATTATACAATCAGTGCCATCCTTGGTTTCCTATCCTCGGTCATTCTTTATTATAGATGTTTCTGTCCAATTGTTTTCTCTGTTATTCTATTTGTTGAAGAAGTAGTTGTACTTTAAGTTCCTCTCTAGCTTATCTCATTTCTAATATGTTCTTCTCTTCTACAACAACTTTCCCAGTCCATAGGAATCTCATTTCCGCTGACTAATTTTATAACTTTTTTCTTTTGCTTTTAGGACCCAGGTCGCACTTTCACTTCCATTATAAATTATACCAACATAGACCTCATTATTTCGCAACGGAACTTATTTAAACCTACCAGTCTTCAGCCAATGGGTCAATGATTCTATCAGTTGTGTTCAAATTTTGACTTACTTATTCGCCTTAGCAATACAATTACATTTTTGGGGTTATGGGCTATGTATTCCGTCCCCTTGTGTGGTTTCTTCTCCTAAACACAGTAGCCGCAACACCAGCCGCATTTCTGTGTTTTACATCTTATTTCTTTTTGACTTTGGCCTTGGTCACGGGTATCTGCAGACCCACTAGATACTTAATTTAAAACCATGGCGCTAACATGCCGAGAAGGCTCGTAGCCTACCGACAGGCTGCTGGCCTCACCTCCACACATCCGTTAATAAAATAAGTGAACGATCATCCAAATAGTATAAGGCTGACATGTGGTCAACGTATCGGATACCCTAGTCTTAGCTGTTTTTCTCAACCTGGAGCCACTATCTATTATAGGTGCTTATATTCCTTACGATTCTGTGTTTGTGTACACCGATCTTATACTGGCTGAAATTCCATCAGAAAATTTCTTCCTCATTGGGAACTCGAAGCAGCGCAATTACCGCAGCTCTGCAGTAATGCAAGTAGCTTTAAACAGCTCGGCTCCGGCGCTTGACAGAGATTTGTTTCAACACTCACATTTAAGAGATTATTTATTCAGAATGGGAGATGGATAAGTTTGCGCTGGTGTATAATTGTGAGATATATATTCTCTATGGGAAACAATATGTATAAGAACAGTTAAGTCTCATAGACTGGGATGACAGGGCACATGGGACGAATGCAAGAGTGGTATGGAAACTCCTAGTAGGAAAACAAGAAGGAAAGGGCCAGTAGATAAGCTAAGATTGAGATGGGAAATCCTAATAGGAAAACCAAAAGGAAAGGCCCCAGTAGGTAAGGCAAGAATGATGAGATCCTTGTAGAAAAATCAGAAGGAAAATACCAAGTAGGTAGGCCAAGAATGAGGTGGGAGGTCCCTTTAGGAAAACTAGAAGGAAATGCCCTGTAAGTAGGTAAAACAATTAGGAGAATAACATAAGCATGATTTGAGAGAGATAAAATGTACAGGGGATGATAAAAAATGCTGAGAATATGAATATGTGAGAGCTTATGTCCGCGCGTTCATGAACCTCTGGTTTCGATAGTGGAAGTGAGTTAGCTGAGAGAAAAGAAAAATGATTTTAATGACAAGACGTAGTTTTTATGATCGAAAAATAATTAAATTATGCTATTACACAAGAGTGAGATGTAAACCTGAGGTCTGAACTCCCGGCTATATCAACGAAATGTTTGTTTCGTTATAAGGTCTGAAACGGTTTCAACAAGGCTCTTTGAGGGTAACTGCGAACCATACTAGACACTCCGACAATCCCGAGGATACCTCGAGCAATTGTTCCTACTACCAGGCTAGCTTCTTTATATCCCGTATCTATATATGGAACCGCCCCAAATTACTGGACTTTTGCAACATTCGGGATAATGTTTTCTTTTATTCAATGCGCCAGGTTGTCATTTCGACATTTCTGGTGTTCTCTTCTGGCATTAACTTAATTGCAACTCCGCCTACTGTCGCCTAACCCACTTCTGTCTCCGAAGTTGGGGCGGGCCGAGGGCGGAGTTACATTATCTCGATGATATGATGGCGTGATAAATGATAATGAAGCGCCAGGAGAGTTCGTAACCTAAACTTAGCCTAATTTCCAGACCGTGGGCAACCACAGGAATGATCCCCTTTAAGGAAAAATTCCTATGGTTTGACCGGAAATCGGGTTAGAAACGCTGACCGCTAACCTCATGAGGCTGGTATTCCGGAATAATGTTACAGTGAACATTCGGGTAGAATTTTTGAGCTAATAGTATGCCACGATATTCACTTCCTGATGACCCTATAGTTGGTCCACGAGTCCATCGGACTTAGCCGGGAGGACAGCTAGGCTTGAAAAGTGTCGCAGACCACCGACCTTTCCCCGGACCACCAGCCGGAGATGTGTTCTGCCGCCATTTTTGAGACCGGCGAGCAATCCATCACAACATACAGATCCACACAGTACGAGCATTCTAGTGGACCAAGGCGCCCAACTCTTGGCGACCCCACAGATGGCCCACGAGTCCGTAGACTGAGCCAGAAGTCAGCTCAGCACCACCGAACTGCGTTGATCCAGGGCATATTCTTCTAATTCTACTTATTCTATCGTTGATTAAGTAGAATTATATCTACTTAATTAACGATAGAATAAGTAGAATTATAAGTTAGAATATATAAATATGTATACTTGATAAATTGTAATATTAAGTTTAGGTTAAGTAGATATAAGATTAATACTTCCAACTTATGTATATTATTATTTTCAACTAGCCGCACTCTGTAAAAGTATGATGAATTAAATAAAGAAATCACGCTAGATAATAAATAGGGACAAGACCAGACCTGGGGATATGGGCATTAAGCCCGAGGAAACCCAGGGGGATGGTGGGTGGGGCTCTTAAATAAATTTTAAAAAATGTTCCGCCTACCGGTGACGTGTTTTGCCGCTGCTGTGAGAGCAGCACCTGATCTGATCTCATAGGTGACGATGCCTGGCATCGTCCAGTGTGCCGTTTTGTGGAGTCTACTTAGCCTTTTTGGTAGCTAATACCTTTGTGGATATCAAGTTGGGGTTTTAGGAATTAGTCCTAGTACTTGGCGACAAGATATGTCAGCCTGCGGGTCAATGCGTATGAATTATCAGTGTTGTCACTCTAGAACAGGGCGTCAGAATCTGGCTGTCGGCAAGCAGAGAGTCCGAAAGCCAAACAGCGCAGAATGAGCCTCACTGTTCACAGTTCACTTGGTAGTTCATCCATGGGGGAAATGAACCTATTAAAATACGTGAGGAATAGCAAAATCCGTATATGAAAACTGAATCTCGGGTTAAGGTAATCTGTTACGCTAACTAGGTGACTCCCACCACGGTGTTCTATAAAACAGTGACAACAACCTCTTCATCCAATATTGTTCATTGGAGGTATCATAATACATATTTTTATTTTTTATGATATATAATAACTAATATTTGTTTGAAATGTTATTTATAATGAAGTTATTTAAGCTGAATTATTATTAACGGCAATGATATACAATAGTGCCAAACCTCGCAGAGAATCGGTTGTTCGAATCTCGGGAAGATTTAGCTGCAATCGCATCGAAATACACACTTCTAAGAACATTCAGATTTCAAAGAGACGCTCGCACATGCGAGGTATTTACATTGTTTGGAAAGTAAAGAAATATTTCAGAAAATTACAGTACACTTCATGAAAACGAATGCAGAAGAAAAAAGCAATATTATTATCGTAAAAATATTTTCTAAGATAGTATATACTATTATATTATATCCTGAGGTGAACAACCCACTTTAAGGGAGACAACGAACATAAGCAAACAGATGGAGTTAGTACAACTGCAGGGAATAAATAGTATGCATTAATCCAAAAACGTTGAACTTTAACCCGCCAAGTCCAGTCTTACTGTTTTGTTCATAATGTTTTGTGTGTTTTGAAAATGTATAGTACTTCTATCTGATCATGCCCACCAGACTGCTGTCGTCACTGCACCAAAATTATGCCTACAGCGAGTTGTTTAACTTAATATAGACATTACGGGATGTTACCAACATTGTTCAAGATATTTTTAGAATATGTATTAATGATATGGAATAACTTATGTAGGGGAATGTGAATCAATAATAATGACCGTTTACTGCACAATTTATTATTCGCTGATGGCCAGATTATAATAGGACAAGATAAAAATATATATAGAACATTGGATTAGGAAATCAGTAGATGCATTTTGAAGTAGGGGGACTAAAAATAAATTATATTAAAGCAGACTATGTGATAATCGGAGGAAATTCAGAAGACCTACAAGTAAATAATATGGTAATTAAATGCGTTGAAGGATTTAAATATATTGGTTCTATAATAAATAAATTTGGCACTTGTGAAAAATATATTATTAATAGAGTAAATTGTGCAAGGAAGACGTTTGGATCCCTGAATAGTCTTTTATGAAATAGGAATCTGAACAGAAAAATAAAAAAAAATTATTCAAACAATAATAGAAGGTATACTTATGGATAATAAAGCAGGACTATAAAATAAATGATACAGAAAAGTGTCTTGGCGGCAGAACTGGACGGATTACGGAGAATTATAATAATATCTAGGCTACAACGTATCATAAATATATATATATTTATATATAGACAAGAAATGGATGCACAAGAGACTTTAAGACCGCTTTACAGTGGTATGAACATGTACAACAGATGTCGGAAGACAGTGGCCTAACCGGATATTAGATTGACAATGAGAAAATAGGAATCTCTGGAAAGCAGGAAATGAGGGTGAAATGCTGTAAAGTGGAAAATCTATATTACTATTTAAGTATATATAATTCATTGCCAC